>APFE030636227.1:0-22164 GCA_000404065.3 Pinus taeda
GTTAGAACTAAGTCAACTGATTCTCTCATTATAGAACTCATACTTATTCCCTCAATCAGTGGAGGAAATTAAAGATATATTCCTCAATCAGTGGGACAACTCATGTGCATGCTCACAAAGACTTCAAATTCGAATTTCCTTAACTAATTAACTCAACTGAATTAATTAATTAATATTTCCAACTGTTTTTAAGACCAAAATTAATTTTACTTCCTATAGATAGACTAGGGACTACTATAAATAGGAAGGGACCTAGAAATGCTATTTTTACCTTTCTATTTAGCAGTTTCCACCTTCACCCAATGTGGCCAATGACCTCACTGGCCAAACTGCTATTTTTAGACATGCTATTTTTAGCAGGTCTATTTTTAGCACATTCTAAATTTAACATTTCTTGTTGCACATTTTCCAACACTCCCTCTCAACAAGAAAGGCTTTCTCTCAAACTCGATCCTATAACTCTAGAATGTTCTGCATGCAACACATCTACCCGGTCCACTTGCTCCAATAACAATTGGAACAAAAACACTCCCAACTGACCACTCTGTTGGGCTAGGAACATACTCTGATGCTGAAGCTCTACCTACTGCTAACAAGTGCTCCCTCTCTGACATATATGCTACTGCAACATCTCCATGCATCTCGCACCATTGCACACCTCTCTGTGCCACCTAGCACTATGCAAAACACTTGTGCCTCTCGCATTGCTGCAACCTGCTAACTATGTGCTGTCCTAGGATTCCCTACACTGTCACTTTCTCTGTCGCTCCATCCACATCTGTCTCTACCCAATAAGTTAGTTCTTGCTACTCCACATCAGGGCTCTCGTAGTAAGGTCTCATCCAAGAGGTTGGGTACCTCAAGGATCCTATCCCTCCTCCTTGGGATGATCATTCTATATCGCCCCACCTCCTACTTGGAGATATGGCTACATGTGATCCCTCAGCCCACTTGGCTCGAAGTTTCCCCCTACTGGAGGTCTTTGCATGAGTAGATGTCTCTACTCGATCTCCACTTAGCTTCCCTTGTTGTGGCTGCTCCACAACCTCCTGAAGCTGCTGCACCAATCGTGGCTCCTCCACAATCGTCTGAGACTTCTTCTGGCTCTACATGTTGAGAGGTAATATACCCTCCCTCTCAACCACCAACTCTCCATCAGTTGCCTTGCTGCTCAAGGCTTTACATGCATCTTGAACCTCAAGAGATATAGGTTCTTGACCAGTGGACCAATCTGCTTCACCTGTCTAGTGATGATGTGTCTAAGGAAAACCTTTCCCTTACCGAAGACTACATCATAGCCTCTGTCTTCTAGCATCGCGATCGACACCAAGTTTCTCTTCAGTCTTGGTACATACTTGGCATCGGTCACAGTAAGGGGAGCTCCATGCTCCCTCTGAAAAATAACTGTGCCTACACCTGAGACAATATACTTCTCATCATTACCCATCACTATGAGTATCTAGAGATTTTTCTCCTCCAAAGTACTGAACAAACTCTTGTCGCCGGTCATGTGGCAAGAAGCTCCATTGTCAAGAAACCAACCACTTCCCACCATGGATGAAACCATGCATGCGAAGAGTGTGAAATCCAACTCAAACTGTGAAGCAAGTGCCTCACCTTTAGATCCTTCCCCGGATCCCTTCTTGGATTTCCTCCGTGGACAATTTGCAGCATAATGGCCCACCTCATGACAAATAAAGCATCACACTTTCAATTTGTCAACCTTCTTCCCATCATTGTAAGAACTAGATTTGGAAAGAGAAACCTTCTCCTTCCCCTTCTTCACCTTACTCGCTAAGGCATAGTTCTCCTCATCATGCATGGATGAAGAACTATCTCTAGTGCTGTGTCTAATCTCCTCCTACATCAAATCCGACCATAGTCGTTCCCAATCTGGTAGTTTCTCCCTTCCATTCACCAAGTTCTGGTAGCTATGCTAGCTCTTAGGAAGGCTAAGGAGTGCTAGACTCACCATATCCTCATCCGATGTCATGACCCCTAGACTTGCAAGCTCATCCCTGCATGTGATGAGCTTGGTCAGATACATAGAAATCGTCTCATCCCTTTCAAACTTGATCTTTTGAAGTTTATCCTTTAGTGCCAACTTCCTCTAATCACTGCTATTCTGATATAAATATTTTAATGTTTTCAACATTGCATGCAGAGTCGCCTTCCCATGGAGGCTCAAGACAATGTGATCTCGCACTCCCTCTAAGAGAATTCTCCTAGCTCTAGCCACACACTTCCTCCATTCCACCTGCTCAATCTTGTCAGTAGGCTTAGGGATTTCTTGATCAATGAAATCCTTAAGACCACTATCTTCCAAAACTTCCTCCATGTGATCCTTCCAAGCTATATAGTTTGAGCTGCCATCAAGGGCATATTCAAGCCTCAAACCATAGAACACCATTGATGAAATAGATGTGATAAGAACTTGAGATCTATATCCCGAATAATAAACTTTGAATTTCTCTTGCTAGTATATTGTTCTTGCTTGATCACCTGTGCTCCGATACCATGTAGAAATTTCACTTATAGAATAAACTGATATATGCAATGTCCTAAAGCATAATACTTGTTCTACTTCTACAAAACATTAAGCAGAAGCATAATCGAATTCATGAGCAACATCAAGTAGAAACATGCATAACTAATCAAGAGAAATAATCACACATAACACAAGATATATCCAGGGGAAAGCACCAGCATAAAACCCCAACCATGTATTATCAATCAAGTGGAAATCTTCTTCACAATACAAAAATAATTAGCTCTTAAGCTATTCAGTTCTCAATGAACTATGAAGATATGAAGATATGTCTCATGAACCAACCAAGCCCTATATATAAAGGCTTTACCTATGGTCCAATCCCTATTTCCTTACGTAGTTTGCTAGGAAATAATAGCAAAAGAATATGCAATTAATTCCAAACATACCAAGTCAACCTATGGTCCAACTACGCAATCCTTGAGGACACTAGTTCCTCAACCATGCGAAAAATACTTACTAGAAATAGTCAAGCATATGATAGTACACTGTCCCACATCTGATCTCAACTGGGTCTCTGACAGAACTGACATGCAACAATTATCCATGGGTGAATTTTCAGTTATCTAAAATAATAGTTGTCACATGCATGCAAGCATTAACAAACTATATTTTATTATTTTAACAACTTGTTAAAATAATCTAACTGGACTGTTATCGGGAAATCTAGTGTCCACTCGGAGCTACTAGTCCCACTAAGACTGGTAGCTATCTTAGAAACAAACAAACAAAAACTACTTTCGGTTTCCTTTATGAGAAGTAGATAAGAGGGGAACAAAGGACACCAACCTCAGTCTTGCGCTTGGTTCCTTGCCTGGTTCCTCTCCCTTCTGACAGATCTTTCCCGCTCCTCCTTCGTCTCCCTAGCTTCAAAGAGCACCTGTGGAATCAAAGCAGCATAATACTATCGAAGAACAAAGATCTACAATCATAAACAGTACAGGACCAGATATATATTGACCACACAAATGCATATATCATCAAACATTCAAGAATGTGGAGGAAAACTTGAGTAGCTTTATTAATATCAAGAATAGCAAAGAGGATTACAACCAATTGTTCTAACCCAGCATCATCCACTCAGCATGAAAGCCCTTCTTCACCTCATGAAAATCTTAGATCACCCAACAATATGATGTTGCACTAGGAAACCAAAAACACTTCCCTACAAGATACAAGATTCCAGCCTCTAACCTCCTGGATCTCTGGGATAAGGGATCCATATATAGATATTTGCAGAGGTGTGAGTCAGCTCTATGTTTTTGATTAGTTTCATTCCACTGATAGTTCTTGGCTCCACTTGGAGATTTCATTGATCTCTTACTCATCCTTGGGCAAATTCTAAGAGGCAAGTGTCATATGAGAAGTTTCTAGAAGATTCCTTGATCATCCACTTAGAAAACTGTCTCTACCACTTGTCTATTCTCGATCATCGCACCTTGTAGAAGGAGTTTTTATTATGCATCGCACCTCCTGTGTGTAGTAGGTGTGATGCATCGCACCCTCTACACTGGGTAGTCAGTATGGTCCAGTTTTGACCAGTTCTGAATAGTTTTCCATGGAGAACTTCTAGGAGATGATGTAATCAACTGACCTTGTTCCTTTAGGGTATGAAGCAACACTTTTAGGGACTTATAATCCCTTGGTTTATGGACATGTATGATTGGGGTTGCAGTGCCCAAAAATGACTATAACAGTTTCCCCCTAAAGCATGAGGTCGTTAATCTTTGGATGTCGGGTGAAATGCTTTATCATGAGGATCCGAAGTTTTTTCGAGCTGGAAGGTGACCTGTAATAAGATACAATACAATACATTATCTTCATAATATTTTCACGATCTATCTGAGGCGGGCATTCCCATGCTCAGCTTTATAAATTCATTTTCATGTACATAGGACAGACAACCGTCTATGTAGCAGATTGATGATTCAGACAGAGTCATCATCCTTTGATTTGGATGATCATCTGTTCGCCAATGATGTACATTTGATGTGTTTATATTCCTAAATATATTGTAGGCCGGATGGATGAAACTAAATCTGGGGTCTTCAAACTCGTTCAATCTTCACTCGGAGTACAAGTCGATCCATGTGAAAGATGTTCTGGAGTCGAATATGGAAAGACATCGCCTAATTACCAGCTAATGATGTAAGCTGTTAACAGGCGTGAGAGGAATCACCGATAATGATGATGACCCTCAAGGTACGACAGTACAATTCACGTGATGTGAAAATGGGACTTGGTGTCGAACACCACGTAAAATCTTTCGGTCGAAGGCCATTGATGTAAACCTGTCGCCGGAAGTGAGAAACTTGACATTGAGGCATGCAAGCTTCAAAGTACTGAAAGGGTTGTTCCTAGGTCGACTTCTTGGATAATGAGCTGATGTCGACAAGAAGTGACCCGTCATGGGAGGGCCTTAATGAATCCCACATCTATGACATGGAACAGAGCAAATGATTTTGGTGATGAAAACGATTTGATGATACAGGGTTCAAGGTGACGGTCATGAAAGAATGGAGCGTGAATGTATTGCAAACGATGAGACAGAGGTGAATTCTCTGAGTGACTTCTCTTGAACATACCAGTGACACTGAAATGGATTGGTAGTGTTAACCCAAAGATGGATGGTACGATGGACCAATGGTGATATGACCGGTGAACAAAAAACCCCAACCCGACTCGGACATAGAGTGAAAGTGTCATGTTCAAGAGCGACTTGCTACCAATAAAGTTCTTCAAGTTTTCTTCCCAATTTTCCCCAGTCATCGCTGACCAGTACCTCTTTATTTTTATCAAGCTTGAGGAGGATAACATATGCTTGTTCTATAATTCGCCCTTCGGGCACACCCGTCGCTATGTTTTAACGAGCCTAGCGACACTGAAACTCGTTCTCGTCCATTTGGACAAGTTTGTCGCTATTGATTTTAACGAGTTTAACGACAATGATAACTCTGTCCTTTTTCAATTTTAGAGAGTCTACAAAGGGATGGAAAGGAAACTCCAACAATCCTTTTTCGTCGTATAATCCCTTAAGTCCGAAAAAGTATAAAATAATATGAAAGGGATGAATTTTCGATAGTTTTAACGAGTTGAACAAGACAAGAGCTCGATCTTTTTGTGTAATAATCCCTCAGGTCTAAAAAGATTAAAATCCAGAGGAGGGATAGCACTTCCGGTACCTTTAACGAGCTGGAGAGGCCAATCGCTCGACAATCTTTTCATATTTTACGAGTCAGATGAAAAGATCTTAAAGGAGACTCGCTTTTTGAGGAACGAGTGATAATTTTGGGTAGAAGCTGATTCCAGGTAAGGTTTGGAATTTTCCAATCACGGCAGTGTCACAAGGATGGCTAACAGAATCACTCATCGCAGATGTTCCTCAAAAGGGTAAACAATCAAATGGAGGCGTATGATCGGCAAAAAACAGAGTGGAGGTGATGATGAGAACACGACCAAGGCTCAAAAGCTGATGATAATGCATTCGCAATGGTTATTTACCAGAGATTGGTTCATTTTTTAATGATCTTAAACTCTGGGGGAAACATTTGCTCATTGCTTAGGTTTAATTTTTAACGAGCTTGAACTTCACATAAAAACTGCTCGTGGTGGGTTTATTTTTTAACGAGCTTGAACCCTGCGGTATCACTGCTCCTGATAAGTTTGCATGCCCCAGACTGGTAGCTATCTTAGAAACAATCAAACAAAAACTACTTTTGCTTTCCTTTATGAGAAGTAGATAAGAAGGGAACAAAGGACACCAACCTCAGTTTTGCGCTTGGTTCCTTCCTTGGTTCCTCTCCCTTCTGACAGATCTTTGCCGCTCCTCCTTCGTCTCCCCAGTGTTAGGTAAACTTGACTTAGGATAGAGTTAAAGTTGCCCGGGTTAAACAGTGATGGTTTTGGGGTACATGGTATTGTGCACCCGGGGGAATTGTTAGGTAAACTTGACTTAGGATAGAGTTAAAGTTGCCCCAGTTAAACAGTGACGTTTTGGGGTACATGGTAATGTGCACCCATAATATTCTGCCCGTGGTATTATATGTAATGGAGCTTATAAAAGGCTGGAAGGACTTCATTGTAATGCAAGACCCGGAGGTGAGCAGTGAAGGCTCACTTGGTCGGATTGGCCAGGGTTTTGGCCAATGCTAATGAGATCTTATTAGGTTGGGTTTTTCCCCATATTTGGGGTTTTCCCAGATAAGCATTTGTGTTTATGTGTTTATGGTTGTTGCTGGTTATTTTTATATTTATTCCTCTCAGTAATTATTTATGTTATGCAGTAAATTTCTTAACAATTGGTATCAGAGCTAGATATTGGCTTCAAAGGGATTCATTGCAGTGTTTTTACAGATTTGGGTCTGGAAAATAATGGTGGAAAAATCATACGCGGAAGAACCTCGAGGATAATGTGCAGAAGATAGTGTTGTAACTGCCAGGGATTGCAGTGCATTTGCGATATTTACCAGTTTGGAACATGTTGACAAATTGTTCATGCGGCTTTGAAAATTGTTCGTTTTCTACTACGTGAGGCCACCGGTGCTGGAATCTACGAGGTTCTCGTTAGACTCGCAGTTGGAGCCATTTCATAGAAGTTTTTGAGAAAATCAAATTGAGAGAGGATGGATAAGAATCGTAGCAAAAATAAACAAAAGAAATTTAATGAAGTCAAAATTATTGCATGTAAATGGGCATACTACTGTAAGACCTGGTAAGGCATGTGTACCCCTCGGTAATCACCAATCAAGTTTGGGTTAGACCTAGGTGATAGGGGGATGTCGGGTTAACAATACCCCGGGTAAAAACTCTGAGCGGGCTAAGAGCTAGAGTGAGCGGGATTATCTCACTTAGCAGGTTTGGCTGGAGTTAGTCAAGGAACCCCAAGACAAGTTTAAGGGGGGAATTGTTAGGTAAACTTGACTTAGGATAGAGTTAAAGTTGCGTAGGTTAAATAGTGATGGTTTTGGAGTACATGGTATTGTGCACCTGGGGGAATTGTTAGGTAAAATTGACTTAGGATAGAAAAGTTGCCCAGGTTAAACAGTGATGGTTTTGGGGTACATGGTATTGTGCACCCATAATATTCTGCCCGTGGTATTATATGTAATGGAGCTTATAAAAGGCTCGAAGGACTTCATTGTAATGCAAGACCTGGAGGTGAGCAGTGAAGGCTCACTTGGTTGGATTGGCAAGGGTTTTGGCCAATGCTAATGAGATCTTATTAGGTTGGGTTTTTCCCCATATTTGGGGTTTTCCTGGATAAACATTTGTGTTTATGTTTTTATGGTTGTTGCTGGTTATTTTTATATTTATTCCTATCAGTAATTATTTATGTTATGCAGTAAATTTCTTAACAACACCCAGCTTCAAAGAGCACCTGTGGAATCAAAGTAGCATAATACTATCGAAGAATAGAGATCTACAATCATAAACAATACAAGACCAAATATATATTGACCACACAAATGCATATATCATCAAACATACAAGAATGTGGAGGAAAACTTGAATAACTTTATTAATATCAAGAATAGCAAAGAGGATTACAACCAATTGTTCTGACCCATCATCATCCTCTCAGCATGAAAGCCCTTCTTCACCTCATGAAAAACTTAGATAACCCAACATTATGATGTTGCACCAGGAAACCAACAAAACTTCCTTACAAGATACAAGATTCCAACCTCTAACCTCCTGGATCTCTGGGATGAGGGATCCATTTATAGATATTTGCAGAGGTGTGAGTCAGCTCTAGGTTTTTTATTAGTGTCATTCCACTGATAGTTCTTGGCTTCACTTGGATATTTCATTGATCTCTTACTCATTCCTGGGTGAATTCTGAGAGGCAAGTGTCATATGAGAAGTTTCTAGAAGATTCCTTGATCATCCACTTAGCAAATTGTCTCTGCCACTTATCTATTCTCGCTCATCACACCCTGTAGAAGGAATTTTTAGTATGCATCGCACCTCCCATGTGTAGTAGGTGTGATGCATCACAACCTCCGCACTGGGCAGCCAGTATGGTCCAGTTTTGACTAGTTCTGAGCAGTTTTCTATGGAGAACTTCTGGGAGATGATGTAATCTGACCTTGTTCCTTTAGGGTGCGAAGAAACACTTTTAGAGACTTATAAGCCCTTGGTTTATGGACATGTATGATTGGGGTTGCAGTGCCCAAAAATGTCTATAACAATTTCCCCCTAAAGCATGAGGTCGTTAATCTTTTGATGTCGAGTGAAATGCTTTATCATGAGGATCCAAAGTTTTTTCGAGCTGGAAGGTGACCTGTAATAAGATACAATACAATACATTATCTTCGTAATATTTTCACGATCTAGTTGAGGTGGGCATTCCCATGCTTAGCTTTATAAATTCATTTTCATGTACATAGGACAGACAATTGTTTGTGTAGCAGACTGATGATTCGGATGGAGTCATCATCCTTTGATTCGGATGATCATCTGTTCGGCAATGATGTACATTTGATGTCTTTATATTCCTGAATATATCGTAGCCCAGATGGATGAAACTAGATCCGGGGTCTTCAAACGCGTTCAATCTTCGCTCAGAGTACAAGTTGATCCATGTGAAAGATGTTCTGGAGTCGAACATGGAAAGACATCGCCTGATTACTAGCTAATGATGTAAGTTGTTAACAGGCGCGAGAGGAATCACCGATAATGATGATGACCCTCAAGGTACGACAGTACAATTCACGTGATGTGAAAATGGGACTTAGACCACGTAAAATATTTCGGTTGAAGGCCATTGATGTAAACCTGTCGCCGGAAGTGAGAAACTTACCATTGAGGCATGCAAGCTTCAAAGTACTGAAAGGGTTGTTCCTAGGTCGACTTCTTGGATAATGAGCTGATGTTGAAAAGAAGCGACTCGTCGTAGGAGGGCCTTAATCAATCCCACATCTACGACATGGAACGGAGCAAATGGTTTTGGAGATGAAAACGATCTGATGATACAGGGTTCAGGGTGGCAGTCATGAAAGAATGGATTGTGAATGTATTGCAGCAGATGAGCCACAGGTGAATTCTCTGAGTGACTTCTCTTGAACATACTGGCGACACTGAAATGGATTGGTAGCATTAACTCCAAAGATGGATGGTACGATGGACCAATGGTGATATGACTGGTGAACAGAAAAACCCAACCCGACTCGGACGTGGAGTGAAAGTGTCATGTTCAAGAGCGACTTGCTACCAATAAAATTTCTTCAAGTTTTCTTCCCAATTTTCCCCAGTCAATGCTGACCAGTACCTCTTGATTTTTATCAAGCTTGACGAGGATAACATATGCTTGTTCTATAATTCTCCCTTCGGGCGAACCCATCACTATGTCTTAACGAGTCTAGCGACACTGAAACTCGTTCTCGTCCATTTGGACAAGTTTGTCGCTATTGATTTTAATGAGTTTAATGACAATGATAACTCAGTCCTTTTTCAATTTTAGAGAGTTTGAAAAGGGATGGAAAGGAAACTCCAACAATTCTTTTTCGTCATATAATCCCTTAAGTCCAAAAAAGTATAAAATAATACGAAAGGGATGAATTTTCGATAGTTTTAATGAGCCAAACAAGACAAGCGCTCGATCTTTTTGTGTAATAATCCCTCAAGTCCAAAAAGATTAAAATCTAGAGGAGGGATAGAACTTCTGATACCTTTAACGAACTGGAGAGGCCAATCGCTTGACAATCTTTTCATATTTTACGATTTAGATGAAAAGAGCTTAAAGGAGACTCATTTATTGAGGAACGAGTGATAATTTCGGGTAGCAGCTGATTCCAGGTAAGGTTTGGAATTTCCCAATCATGGCAGTGTAACAAGGATGGCTAACAGAATCACTCGTCGCAGATGTTCCTCAAAAGGGTAAACAATCAAATGGAGGCGTATGATCAGCAAAAAACAGAGTGGACGTGATGATGAGAACACGACCAAGGCTCAAAAGCTAATGATAATGCATTCGCAATGGTTATTTACCAGAGATTGGTTCATTTTTAATGAGCTTAAACTCTGGGGGAAACATTTGCTCATTGATTAAGTTTAATTTTTAACGAGCTTGAACTTCACATAAAAACTGCTCGTGGCGGGTTTATTTTTTAACGAGCTTGAACCCTGTGGTAACACTGCTCGTGATAAGTTTGCATGCCCCCAACATAATAACGCAAATCGAGGTGCATGCCCCCCAAGATTCATTGCATTCAACCTTGTGGTTGGAATGAAGGTTTACCTCCGAGATCTTTGAAAGAATCGACTTGGATTGGGAGTTGTTTCATTTTTTAATGAGGTTGCCACAATAAAATAACTATCCTCATAACTCCTTATTTCATTTTTTAACGAGGTCGACACGAGATAAGAACCGTCCTCGGAATCCACCGTATTTACAGTATTTGATAGAAAATAAAAAATTGAAGGATGATTAAGGTTGCTGGAATAATATTCATGGTAATCTGGAAGATGGGAACGATGGTGGTAATCTTCCCATGGTTCCTCTCCTGTCATCATAGACTGAGTGATTCCTTCGTCTGTAGAATGTACATGCAACCAAGGATCTGAAGATGTGCCATATTCCTTAGACCTATCTATCCAAACGCTCGATGAGCGTTGATTTGGGTTTGCCCCCGAGGCCAAGAAAATTGATTGATACAATATTTCTATAATGGCGATGATCCATGCTGACAAAATGTTCAGGAATCTTCCAAATATTTTAGATATAGAAGATATCATATTGCAGGTTTCCATCATGTTCACTTCTGCCAAATTACTTGGAGGTGGTAGGGTGAAAGTACCCATTAAGGCAAGGTCTTTTAGGAGGCCTACTCCGACATTTTGAAGCAATTGAGAGCTTCCATGGATCATTGGAATGCTTCACGTAACTTGTGAACTTTTGGGGAGAAACGTTTGTTGGTCGACGATTGTAATTCCTCCTTAGAAATGAAATGCAATCTTTCTGAAGTATGTCAACACAACTGCAGCCATAGCATATATCCAGGGCCTTCCCATTTGGATGTTCTAATCGAGGTTTCCGTCGATAACTTTAACATCAATTTCTATTGTTTTTCCCCCCAGTTCAACTTGCAAGTTACTCAATATCCCATATGGGGTGTATGTTCTTCCATCAAATGCTTTTAATGTCATCGACGGTCTTTACAAGGGTGGAGATCCTAAATTTTTCCAGCAACTCATCGACATAATACATGTAGATGCCCCCTCATCAATAATTGTTCGATGAACAGTTTTGTTGAGGGCTTTCACTTGAATAACGAAAGCTAGTTGAGTTGGTAACTGAGGGTCATATCCTTTGTGATTAAAGGACACAAGATTGGAATCTGTTGGGTCAATCCCACCTATTGCTGATAATAAAGCCTACTTTTGGGAGGGGCAATTTTGCAGTACCTCAAGTGTCGACATAGTGGACGGCGATTGGGCTAGATCCTCCACTATATTATAATGTTGTGTCGTTCTGGCACGAGGATTAAATGTTGATTTGTGTACTACTCCCTTTGGTAGTTTATCGTTAGTTCAGGAGTGATGGGTGGCACAACTTTGGTTGAAGTTGTTGTCGAACTACTAGGTTGATCATTATCCTTGTTGTTTGACATTTGTGGATTCCTGTAATCTTTATTCCTTGTCGATATCAAAGCATCATTGAGCTGCTTCGAAATAGACAACATAAGCACTTGGGATCAGGAAGCATTGTCACTAGCAACCAGATTGGTTCCCAGGTTTGGAAACGGATCAGTTAATACCGCTGAGGTTTTGAACTCTTAAAGAGTTTCTTAACTTCAGCTTTATGTGGAAAATCTCTTGTCCGATGATCCTCATCGCATATCTAACACCCCGCAGGGGGTTTCCTTTGCCCAGAAGGGTTTGCAAAATATTTTTTAGGAGACGACTCCTCTTGTTTCTTCTTTTTCCTTTTCTTTTTCTTGCCCCCTGGTTGCTTCGGTTTGTTGCCTTTGTCAGTCGACACAGCATTTACCTCCGAGGCGAGAAGTTCTTCATTTTCATTTTGACTGGAAACCGTGCGGGCTTTCTTGGATGTAACCTTTATAGTTTTCGTGCTAGTCATACCTATCACACCATCACCGACATGAGAGTCTTTGTTTGATTTAGGAGGGGGAGGAATGGAAAATTCCGGTCTAGGAGCATCAGGGATTTTATCGTAGAGCATGCCAGACTATGGATGGATCAAGTCTAGATATTGTGCACGAGCAATAACTTTCTCTTTAGTGACGACTCCTCCCTTTGCCACATCTTCTGTAATATAAGGTACAATGACTTAATAAACCATTCAGCCAACAGCTGATCAGGAACATATGTTTTTACCATTCTACGATGACGTCGCCACTCATGAATATGATCGGATATGTGAGTGGTCGTCATTTGTTTGAAATTGGTAAGAAGTTTTGTTCCCGTTTCGTA
The DNA here is from genome assembly GCA_000404065.3 of Pinus taeda. NCBI lineage: Eukaryota > Viridiplantae > Streptophyta > Pinopsida > Pinales > Pinaceae > Pinus > Pinus taeda. The sequence goes on from APFE030636227.1 coordinate 12,983, forward strand.
CCTTATGGGTAACTCAAAATGGGTTAAAAAGGTTGTGGCTAGTGTACTGAAGTTGTCAAACAAAGCTCTAGGCAATTTGATATACCATTTTGCTGCCAGACCAGTTAACGTTCACTGAAAAGGCGAAGCCTGATCGAATCATCGTTGAGAGTGTTTGATGAACACCATAGATGAAAAGTCATCACATGATTCGACGGGTCTTCACCCGGATTTCCATTAAATTTAGGAATATCCGACGGAAGTTTATGTGGAATCGCTGGCCACCAAGGGGCGTAGGCAATTGGATCGTTCGTTAGTCGATTTAGATCTAGTAACTCTAGAGTCGCCATGAAAGGCAACTATTGAGTCACGGTCGGTGAAGCATACCCAGGATAAGATGGAATTGCCTGAGCAGTTGGTCTTTGCATACCAGCATAATGCATTTGATGCTGGTAACTTTGGTAAGGTTGATGGGCATGACCATTATGATATGATTGATGTTAACCATTTTGAATGTACGACTACCCATTACTTGCAAAGACTCATTGCTCAGATCCTTGGTAAGCTTGTTGGAATTGCGGTTGTTGGTATTGTACCAGCCATGGTTGTGAAGCCATGAGTTGTTGTCCAGTACTGACTGTTTGACCAAGATGAGGGGTAACGGTCTCCATTTGAACTTGGGTCATTCCACTAGTTGGTGATTGTGGTTGCGTCGCAGGGACAAGAGGTTGTTGTATTACGACCTGAGGAACCTGAGGATGGCATACAGCAGGCAACGCTTGCACTTGCGACATCGTCACAATAGCTGACATAGTGGGGATATTTGACATAGGTAAACTTTGTTGCATCCAGTATACAACTCTTGGTTGTTGAGGCAGTATTGGCTCCCATCTGCTAGATGTAATTCCAGCATACCCTGAATTATGTTGTGAACTCTCGTATGGTTGTTCTTTCGGAGGAGACAATAAAAGGGTGTACTGCCCTCCATACAGTGGTAATCTAGTGCTCAAAGGAATGATTTACCTTTGGGGACCGGATTGCCCAAATTGACACTGCGAAGGATCAATTTGTTGAGACTCAACATAAGAGATTCCAGATATTGTTCCAGACGAACAAATGAGAATAGTCTCGAAACAACCCCTGGATGGATTCCATCCAGCGATTGAGAGCTAGTTGGGATAGATGGCACGCTGGCGAACATTGTCAGAGTAGGAACATGAAGTTTTGTCGTTGCTGTGTTGGATGACACAGTCCTAGATGTCGATGGTTACTCAGACATATTTAGTCTATCCAAAAGATTTCTCAGTGATTCTTTAGGAACTTCTGATGGCGGGAGACTAACTTCTGATGAAGAAGGATATAGGGTGATCCCAGCCCCAAATTGCGATGGAGCGTTAGATGGAGGATCCTCCACATCTCTTCTATGGCAATCAATCCAGGCGGAAGAGGTAGACCGTCAGGTCCGTAAAATATTTCTGGTGCCGAAGAAGGTATAGGTTCTATAGCGACTGATGTTTGGGGAGTAACACCTTCCGAATCAGCTATAGATGGAGTCGGTTCAGGAATAGAAGTGTTTACTGTCACACTAGGATCAGTTGTAATGTCCTTTTGTGGTTGCAAAATTTCTTCTGTAGAGGCAGGGATACCAGAAATGTTCGGAGTAATCGGAGTCTCTGAGGATGTCGGAGTACTTGCTCCAACCAACCTAGGGAACTTCGATCTGGTCAAACGAGTTCGCTTTGTCCGAAATAGTTTCGTTTTCGGAGTCAACAACGGTTGACTCGTAAGCCTCCGCGAACAACGGGGTTTTGATTAAATTTCTTCCATGATTTCGGATTACTCGATCAACTCAAAATAATAGGGGAAAATGTTTCCGAATTAAATGAATTTTAGACGCTTTGACACAACTTGCTTTTTCAATTTTTAAGAGTCGAGAAAAAACAAAAGATGACTCTAGTTGACTTCAATTTTTAATGAGCCTGAAGTGAAAAGTGCTCAGATGGATCTTTTCTTTTAAGGAGTCTAAAAACGAACAAAAGAGACTACTCTAGAAATCTAGATAGAGGGATTACCAAACCAATCGCAAAACTGTAGAATACTTTTTAGGGTACGGTAGTCAATCTTCCCGAATGCTGTGTTCAGTGCATTGCGATCGATAGGGTGGTAGACATGGCTTCCTAAGGATAAAAGGTATAGCCTATTATGGTCTCCAAATATATACTCGACAGTACGTGGGAGCACAAGTCCGTACTGGCACTTGTCGTCTCAAAGAGGAGGAATCACCCAACCAACAATGAAAGCGATAGTTACCAGGCTTTAAGACACCGAAATACGTCTCTAGCCTAGACTTCTAAATGTTGTGCATTAGGTTCCAAAGCATTTTTATGTTCATTGAATTTATTTTATAGTTTATCTTGCTTAAGAAATTTGCCTTTCAGGTTCACCGTGTGATGTAGATATACAATTCCTAAAATGCAATCTAAGATGATAAACAATCATTTAATCTTCTTTTTGCAATGAAAATCCTAGCTACTAAGGAAAGAAAAAAGAGATTCTTTCAACATAGAGCACAGATCACACACTAGATGCACTGTCCTAAATCAAACCAACAAGCAGTCTAAATGCAAATGCACATGCATGTATTTGTTTTCAGCCTTCTTAATGTGTGATTGACAAGAAGAATGCTAAGTACAAATCTGAATTATCTTTTCAAAGTGACAGTACTAACAACTTTTTCTTCAATTACGAAAGGAAGATAATGACGACACTTTGCAATTTCGAATTGAAAATTGTTTTCGACACTTGAAAAACTACTAATTCAAATCAAATACAAGAGTAATAGTATAATTGACCATCAAGAACAATAGGATTTTCTTCTATGGCTGAAAACGACACTTCCAAATCAAGAAACGACAGTTCGATTACGCTACTTCTTTGTAAAAGAGAACTGAAAATGGCACACAATACACAAAAACATTCACAGTTCTTTGCATAATGGAGGCGGAATGATGGAAAGGAAGGGGATTTCCACAATGGTGTACTGATCACAGACAGAAAAACTCTTGAATAGAGCTGAAGAGAGTGAACAAAAAACCAAAATATAGAAGCAGAAGAGGTCTTGTCTGATCAGCGCACCTATAACACAGGGAAAGTACGATGCAACGCACCTACTGCACATGGGAGGTGTGATGCATCCAGATTCCCAAGAGTAGAAGGTGCGATGGTCCAGGGACGAGACTTCAACTTGGTTCTTGGTCACAGTTTGTAGCTCAGTTCAGGGATTTAGGCCGAGCAAGTGATGTTTAGTAAATATAAATCACAGGGGCTGATCTAATGAGGTTACTAGAGCCACCACTAGGGCAATTAGAATGTTTGCAAATCAATTGTTTAGTTTATAAACAAAACCCAGAGATAGACTGAAGCAACATTGATCTACTTTGCACTTGCATAGCAAATGCAGTTCGAAGGCTAGCTAGCTTGACTTCAGGCTCCATATGTAAGTTTATAAAACAAACAAATATAGACTAGAAAACAATCTATTCGCTCCCCATTGGAGTCGCCATTTTGTTATCGGGAAATCTAGTGTCCACTCAGAGCTGCTAGTCCCACTAAGACAGGTAGCTATCTTAGAAACAAACAAACAAAAACTACTTTCACTTTCCTTTATGAGAAGTAGATAAGAGGGGAACAAAGGGCACCAACCTCAGTCTTGTGCTTGGTTCCTTGCTTAGTTCCTCTCCCTTCTGACAGATCTTTTCTGCTCCTCCTTCGTCTCCCTAGCTTCAAAGAGCACCTGTGGAATCAAAGCAGCATAATACTATCAAAGAACAAAGATCTACAATCATAAACAATACAGGACCAGATATATATTGACCACACAAATGCATATATCATCAAACATAAAAGAGTGTGAAGGAGAACTTGAATAGCTTTATTAATATCATGAATAGCAAAGAGGATTACAACCAATTGTTCTGACCCAGTGTCATCCTCTCAGCATGAAAGCCCTTCTTCACCTCATGAAAAGCTTAGATCACCCAACACTATGATGTTGCACCAAGAAACCAACAACACTTCCTTACAAGATACAAGATTCCAGCCTCTAACCTCCTGGATCTCTCGGATAAGGGATCCATATATAGATATTTGTAGAGGTGTGAGTTAGATTTGGGTTTTTTATTAGTGTCATTCCACTGATAGTTCTTGGCTCCACTTGGAGATTTCATTGATCTCTTACTCATCCCTAGGCGAATTCTAAGAGGCAAGTGTCATATGAGAAGTTTCTAGAAGATTCCTTGATCATCCACTTAGCAAACTATCTCTCCCACTTGTCTATTCTCACTCATCACACCCTGTAGAAGGAATTTTCAGTATGCATCGCACCTCCTGTGTGTAGTAGGTGCGATGCATCGCACCCTTTGCACTGGGCAGTCAATATGGTCCAGTTTTGACCAGTTTTGAGCAATTTTCCATGGAGAACTTCTGGGAGATGATGTAATCAACTGACCTTGTTCCTTTAGGGTGTGAAGCAACACTTTTAGGGACTTAGAATCCCTTGGTTTATTGACATGTATGATTGGGGTTGCAGTGCCCAAAAATGTCTATAACATGGACTTGACTAGTTAGAACTAAGTCAACTGATTCTCTCTTTATATAACTCATACTTATTCCCTTAATTAGTGGAGGAAATTAAGGATAAATTCCTCAATCAGTGGGACAACTCATGTGCATGCTCACAAAGACTTCCAATTCAAATTTCCTTAACTAATTAACTCAACTGAATTAATTAATTAATATTTCCAACTGCTGTTAAGACCAAAATTAATTTTACTTCCTATAGATACTAAGGACTGCTATAAATAGGAAGGGACCCATAAATGCTATTTTTAGAACTTTCTATTTTTAGAAGTTTCACCCCTGACCCAATGTGGCCAATGACCTCACTAGCCAAACTGCTATTTTTAGACATGTTATTTTTAGCACATTATAAATTTAACATTTCTTATTGCACATTTTCCAACATGCACCCTTGACAGTATGTGAGGGTTTCAAGACTCATGGATGCCTGATATACATGCATAATCTTTGAGATCAACAATGTTCATCATGCAGTATCACTATCACCATTCCTCATTCCCATCTAGCGCATATAGGAGTTAGAGAATATGGTTGTATATGGGATTAGGTTATGGATCATATATGTTACTAGTAAACAAGTATACTTGTTTGACTGAGAGTTTATTAGTGATAATGGTTACATTTCATGAGTTAAGGGTGATATGGTTATGGTTTTTGGGATATAGTGGTTATGTTTACAAGCTATATTGGATAATAGACGTTAGGGGTCAAACTGAGTAATTGTTAAGGGTTATAGGGGCTTGGTACTATAGTTTTTATGTGCGATACAACTTAGGGGTGATAAGGCTTGGACATCATGGGGTTAGTAATTATAATGGTTATGGATTTAGGATTAGGAATTAGGATATTCAATAGTTATAGGAAATGCCCATGGGGTATAGGGTATTTAAGGCTTTTGTGTTAAGGGATTAGGGATTAAGGTTTTATGGCTTAAGGGTTTAGGGTTTAGTGCTTAAGGGATTGTTATCACCTATTAATTTTTTTTTTTTATATATTTTTGCAAAAAAAATAATTGGAGTCAAAAAAATTTAAGGCTATTGTTATACATTGGGTTCATATACATGGTTATAGTTTTTTTTTAATAAAAAATATTGGGTTCCTAGACTCAATCTCCAAGTCAAAATAGTTTTACTCCAACAAATATCAAGCATCACATGTCGAACATGAATAAAAACCAACACAAGGTGCCCACCATTGGAGTGTATATATATATGCACTACACGTCAAGATAGCATCCAAGAGTTGGGATATTTAAATAAAGACAAGTATTTTACTTTATTTCATGTGGGATAGTTCAAAGTGCCAAAGGCCAAAGTACCATATTTTATTACATGGTTCTAAGGTCCAGATCATGGGAAGTTGGAGATCAACGATGAATATGTGCTGCAGATTTTGAACCGGCCCGAAGTATAAAATACCATTCAATTCTCACACTCACCAAGAAGCAACATGTGTCCCTTAACATATTCAGTGTGGGATTCTCTTATGGTGTTAAAGATTGTTCATTTTCTCATCTCCGCACTCAATTACAACCATTGAGATGGCAATTAGATTAAATAGAAGGATACAACAATTTGGTACCTACTAACTTTTTATTAAGCACTTTATTTATAAATATTTATTTTTACCCAGTAAAAACACAATGTTCTGTAGTTCCTTACGAGTGAAAAGGGATTTATAGTGAATACTGTAAAAACGTTTAAGTCAATAAGAATTCATCTTTCAAGGTTGGTTTCATGTTTCGTCTCAGTGTTTTAGCAGTCGAAAGAATGGAATCCTTTAATAAAATTTTCTCCAACTACAAAATCTCTTACCTGGACTGGAATAACCTGGTAGACCAAGACTAGGATGTTTATAACCCAATTTTATGTATTAATCAAGAGTAGACCCCTTAATTGTTCTTTCAGTAGGATGAGGAAATTAGTAAGGGGTAGAAAGTTTGGGAGTCACATCTGCCACTGCGTATAGTTCCTCAAGTCTTTCATTTCCATGAATTGGAAATATGGTGATCTAAGAATTATTTTTCTTTTGTTAGATCAATAGTGTCAAACAGAACTTCAAATATCCTCATTTCCTCAAGTACCGAATTAGTTCCCAAGATGTTAGGGTTACAGTCTTCCAATATTATGAATGAAAACACCATAGAATTAAATGAAGAAACTCTCATTCAAACCTTCATATCATTAGCCCTAGAATTACAAATTGCACTTTTCAAAAGTGTTCTGAATTATTAGACTTCTCTACAATCTTTAATCTACCCTCTGAAATATGAGTGGTTTGTTAAACTAGTGCAGCTCATTTTCTCCATGATTAATCAAATCTTGGGTTTAAATCATGATCATATCATCACTGAAACTTTCTTAGGTTTTCTATGGTCTTTATTATTGTCATTAAAGTTCAATTATCCTAAATTTATAACATAAGCAATGCATGAAAATTTGAGCAGTTTCAGCACCCTTTGGAGCTTCAGATATCAAGCTTATCTAATCTACTTAATTTTGGATAAATTCAGTGATCAACTTCAACATGTTTTGAAACCAGAAGGAATTACTTATTTTGGACTAAGTTTAATGATTCACAAAGCATTATGTCTTAGAAACCAATTGCAATGTTTCTTCAATTTTGTTAACAAGTTCATATCCAAGGTGTATGTATTGATTCATGAAGAAGAATTTCCAAGAGTATGCCCAGAGCTGAAAAAGCCTCCCCAACTGAGTTCAAGGTCCATAATAGGAGATTGGTTCTTATATTAGGACTAAAAAATGATAAGTATATATGGAGCATAGGTTCAACCCTACAAAATAATTTCATTTTTAAATCATTGTGTTTATGCTTTGGAGATCTTAAATTGAGGAACATCACAGATAACTAATTAATTGCTAGCATGTTTCAATTTTGAGTATGATGAAGCATGTCACTATGACCCTCATCATTTCATTTGAGCCAAAATAAAGAATCTAAGAAGGGTTGAATATAAACATTAGGGTAGTTCATAAATGGAAAGGCTAGCAAGAAAGTTGGAATCGTCAACTGTTGAAAATGTTGATAAAAATCAATTGGGAAATGAAGAAAATTTCTCCGAGCAATCAAAAGGAGTTTCGAAGCAAGGATAAGCAGAGACATAAATAGTTACCCCAACCAAGCGTGAAAGTGGAGCTAAAAGGCCATTTACTAAGGATATGATGCAGATAGATGAAGAATATGTCAATGAGGAACAAAGAAGAAAGAGGTCAAAAGGTTCCTATGAAAAATATTTGATGCTTGTAAATGATAAGTCAAAGGACATATCTTCTGCAATAGAGCCTGCTATTCAGATTCATGAGTATTATTCAACAAAATTTAAGGTTGTTTAGTCAATAGATAGTGGGTCTATATCAGTTGAAAATCCTATCATATCCTATTACAGTGAAATCAAACAACAAGGTTGCCAATATAGATAGGAGAAATTTGAATAGCTTAAAAGCAAAGATCCTCCTCATTTACTTACGGTGGTAGACAAAAAGGACATGTATTTAAATATTGTAGTGATAGAGCATGTTCCTGAAGGAAGTAAATCTTGTGAAGGAGTTAAGAACACTTAGTTCAAATTGAATATGAATCATTTTTATATTGTTGATAAAATTGTTTTTTTCTAACAAGCAGGTCAACTCATTTGTGCATATTGGATTAATAAGTCCACCACAAAAGAAAAATCACGGTTAAATGTGAAGAAATTGGAGAATCAATTGACGTCAGATAAGGCACGAAACAAATCTTTTCTAGTGTGAAAAGTTAAATTACAAAGAAATATTATGGAAATTGATGATGATGATGCAAGTAATGTTGAAGTTCCAAATTTACTAGAAGCAAAAGATACAACAATCCAAGTCCCAAAGAAAAAGCTCAAAATGCCACATGATTCTCGTCCTCAAGCTCCAAAGCCTATTATAATACTTTAGGAAAATGAGGACTTGGAAACAAAATTACAAGATATTAAAGGAGCCATTGGAGTATTAATAAATCAAATTGAAGAGTTAAATAAAGAAGTTTAAACACTTTCAAAATCACAGTTTGAACATATCTCAAGGGTTGATATTTATATTGAATTATCCAAATAATTAGGAAACTTTACAGTTAAAGATATGGAGAGCACAAAATTAAAAGAGGAGTTGACTAAATTAGAGCAAGATAATGAACAGAAAACAAATGCCCTTGAGGAATATTTGGATAAATAGAAAGAATTAAAGGTAGAATTAAAGCCAATGAATCTCTGTTTGATTGATACTAAATATGTTATTCGGAGCCTTCTTGTCGTGGAACTTAAAAAATTGAAGGATTATTTTTCACAGGTTGAAGATGAAAAAGAATTGGCAAATTCTTGTTTGAATTAAGCTTCCATTTCTCAAAAGGATCTAGGAGACAAACTTATGAAAGCCATAAATGCTATAAGATTTATTAACACAAGGACTAAATCTCAATTGGCTTTTTTAGTAATGCAGGATAGGGTCGACCTTTTCTTTCAAGCTAAAAAGTATATTTTGAAAGATGGCTTAATAAAGGACATGATAGGAAAAGAAAATTATATT
>APFE030636230.1:0-19853 GCA_000404065.3 Pinus taeda
CCCTGCTGCAATTCGTTTCTTTCTTCTTTAATGAGAAATTTCTTTTACAATATACTGGTGCAGTCCTTTACCAGTATGCAGGCTACAACCTGCAGAGGGCTACAACCCTCTCTCGTTTTCCAACTACTTCTGGAAGGGAGCTACAACCCCCTCAGCTCTTGTACTAGCTGATCCATTTACTAGTACGTAGGTGCTGACCCTACAATCTTCAGGGACCACGTTTCATCAATTTTCAGACTGGATCCAAGAGTACAAAACAAACATTACTGCAATACAATCATCAACTTAAACTTGCATCATAATTCATTAAACAACCCAATACTGAATCACTGAAACCCTGTCATTAAGAACACAGAACCCAAACTAGAGACCAGAACTCTGTAACAACCACCAGAAACAACAGCAACCTGAGATATAAAACTTTATCATGCATACGCTACTGCACTTTACCGAAACCGGGTGTATATGCACTTTCTCCAAAGGAAACCCGCGTACAGATCTAGAAATGATTACTTATGCCTCCGCTGTCAGATCCGACCCTTGCCAAACTTCCCAACAGACAACTAGCAATACCAGATCCTCTCACTTTGTCAGACACCCAATGCTCACACTTTTTCACATCTCTTGGCCTAATGATCTTCTCCTTATATAGCCTTAGGCCTTGCTCAATACCATGGTCCAAAACCATAACAAACCAATACCATCAACTTCGAAACTAGGGATCAACACATTCGTTGAGACGCCATGGTCCAAAACCATAGGCACAACTTCCAAGGAATAACCGCCACGGACCAAAGATAAGTTTTCCACATATACGCACTTTTACTGAAGCAAACCTGCGTGTATACGCAGGTTCTCTTTGATAAACCTGCGTATATCTCTTTCTTGTCCTGCTGTACTGAGATCTGTCCTCTGATTAAGTTGCGATCACCTGTACCATCCTCTGAGCACCTGTACCAACCTCTGAGTGAGTTGCCATCAAGGACAACACTTGAAACATAATGCCAACAATAACCAGCTTAAAGGGGCAAAATATCAAACAACAAAGCCGACACAACCTGAATAAAAGGGACAACAAGAAGCAGTTAATAGTTTCCCCTATCTTCTTGTATGAAGATATTTCCTTTCCTAGAATAAACCTTAATCAGTTTTAGGATATTTTTTAGTTTCATTACTGTATAAATAACTCTCTTCTTGAGTTGTTATGGGTTCGAAGTTCGAGGTTTATTACTCATTTCTTGTAAAGTTTTGACTGTTCATTCTACTTTGAACCTGGTTTCACCTTTGAAGGAATGCTTTTGTAAACACTTGATGTACTCTGTCTTTCTGGAACCTTAATACAAAGCAGAGGATTCTGAATTTGGTTTTACACAGTTTGTGTTATCCTGTAAGTTTTTCTAGTTATCAATCATTATGTTTTTCTTGATATGCTTATGACTTACAGGGATATCTAGGTAGGAATAATTATGTCTCAATTACTTCCTATAAGCTCCTGAAGTGATCATATATTAAGAGAATGGATTAATGAACTGTCTATTTAGCTAATCCCCTCTAATCAATAAATCATCAACATCTTGTGTAAGCTTAAGTATACTACCTTGAACCTTTGGAACGTAGTTTAGAAGGTTTTCACACTTATGTTTGTTTTGTTTTACAGTATGGAAACTGTGATAATAATATTATTTTTTGTCTTGTTCTCACCACTATTTTTGATCTATATCATTGTGTAAATCTTTATAGCAGCCCTTTGCTGAGATATTAATATAACCCAAAGCATTAAGCATTTCAATTTTACATCTGTCTTCATTCATTGGTCTTCCAAAGCTAAAACCAAAAGCCCCTAAAACAATTATTTTAGATGCTCTAGCATTGGTAGCTGACCTACTACTATCTGAGAGGTACAACAGGTTCCTTGTGTATATACTCTTATTTTGACATTTCTTGATCCTTTTCTTCCTCCTCTTCCCAATCTATGTAAATTATTTTCTTCTCAGTAGACTTATGACCTTTAGTGTATTTTATATCACAAGTGTAATATAAAAATTTTTCTCTTTTTTCTTCCAATGGTTGTGGTTTCAACCTTGTGGGTTGCGGAAGGCTAGGAGCAACAACACTTCCATCTTTATAGTTGTGAGTGGTAGGAATCCTTATTTCCATAATTTTTCTTTCAATTTTTCTTTCCAACCTGAATGCCTTCTCTAATGAATCGGGTTCCCAAAGACGAACCTCATGTTGGATGTTATCCTTTAAAGTCCCTATGAAGAAATTAATCATATGCTCCTCTGGAATATCCTATACCCTTATATTCAATTTTTCCAAGTCCTCAATGTGCTCCACCATTGAACCCTTTTGTTTGATATTTATCAATTGGCTAAAGAAGGTGTTTCTCTTTGTATCCTCATAATGTGCTATCATTTCATCCATAAAAATTGACCAAGTGGCAATTATTTTACAAGAGAAAAGTCATCGATACCATAAAAACTTATTGGGATCTAAATATAAAGTTGCAGTGTGTACCTTTTATGTGCTTCGAACATTATGGAGATCAAAATATTGCTCCATCTGTAGTATCCATGTTACAGGATCCTTGTCATCCAACTTTCTCATATCAATCTTTGGAATATGTTGGGTCTCCAATCCAACGTTAGAATCTATGAAATCATGATTAACATTTCTTTTGTTCTCATCATGAATTTCCTCTTCTACCTTTTCACCATTAGGAAGCATTTATTGTAGCAACTTTGCCAAACATCCCTTCAAACATCCCATGTCTTTCTTCAAATATTCAATGTTTCCTTTCAGTTTTGCTTCTAAACCATCCATCTTATATTCCATGCCATTCTTTAAACCATCCATCTTAGCTTCTATTACTTTTTGTGAGTGTGAAATTTTTTGCACTTGGTCTTGTAATTTTGATATATCATGTTGCATTTCTTCCTCTTCTTCATGAGTCATAGTAGATATTTTGGGTTGCTTATTAGGTGTTTCCATTTTCTTTCTTCATGGAACAAATTAATGATAATTATGCTTCACTATGCCCTTTGAATCACTTCAACTGATTTTTCAAACGAAACTTATGAAATTTTTTTTATTCTTTATTTTTTTATTTGTATTTTATTTTATTTTAGTTTTTGCTTTGTAGGATCTTGATATTGAATTTGTTATATCTATGTAATTTTGGATCTCAAAGGTTTGAAATTTTTTCATGTGGTAGCCCTCTTAGTCCTCTTTCTAACCCCACAAGTCTGGTCAGGATTGGATTCTCCAAAAAAGAGTTATGACCAATCTCCCATGATGACTTGATTATAGGCTAGTTTAGTAGAGAGAAGTTGTACAAAGTGCTATGTGTCACTATTTCAACCTTTGGCCCTCAAAACAATACCAAAATAACTAAATTTCGTCCTTTTTCTGTCTCTTTTTACGAAATTTGAATTTGATACTCAAAGAGAAATTTATGACAATTTTACCAAGGTCACCTGTTTGAGATGGAATTCGGGAACTTGCGAAAACCCTAACTTCCTTGGATCATATCTTCGAAAATATACCGAGATGAGATCTGAAATTATGAAATAAGGTTCATCATGATTTCGGCCCATACTGTTTTTAATTTCAGCTTCTGAAAATTCATACAAAAAAAAATTATAGCGAACATTCCACTATGACCTTTTTGAAGTAGAGAAACTCTAGAATCCAAAACTCTCATACCAAATGTTATGCAACGAGCTCACAAAATAGAAGAAGAGATAGATCAATGACTTCAAAATTAGCCTCTTCTGGGGGAAACCTCCTTACATTACACAAATGAACAATTATTGGATGATACAAATGACAAGACCTCCTTTCTATATATAGGAGTCTTAGGGGTCACAATATAATCAGAGCCTAGTGATAAGCCCCAAAATTGGTAACTTGTTGGGCTCATTTGGCCTAATTATCCTTGTTCAATCCTTGTTCAATCCTTCATTTTCCATATCTTATGCATTATTTTTAGTTTTTTTATGTCATTTGTACGAATAAGGGTAGTCACTCTTCCTAGGTGGCTAGCACGTGCTCATTTCAGGTTTTTTGGACACATGTTGGAGCAAAACCGAGCAATAATGGGCTAGAAGACAGCCAAGCCTGAGGTGAGGATTCGTAGGGCGGTTTTATATAGCATTAAATAACCCTTCCTTGGGATCTTCACCCCAAACTCCGAGCTCCAAAGGCCACCAAAACCGAATCTAGAAGGCAGCCAAGCAGATTTTGGAAGGGATTGTCTAACTCACAGTTTGGACAACCGAGTTCCACAGATTGAGGAGGCCAGCTAGGGCCCTCGTGATGTATAAATTTTGAGGCCTCAGCCTTTGTAAGGGACTTTTGAAACCATTGCATATTTTGCACCACAGTGCTGTTAGCTTTACTTTGTTCTCTTGTAGCCAGTTTTGGCATAACTCTTATGACTATTTTTTGATAATGAGAAGTAGTCCGATTTTATATCAACTCTGAGTTTTCTAGAGGAGCCATAGCTCTTAGGGTTGGGCCCAACCTAAGAGCCTAGGGCTTACTTTCTGTACTATTACTTTCCCCTTTATGCATCACTGTTTCCCTTTATGCATTTGAAACGTATTTCTGTCAGGCAGATTTAGTTGTGTTGCTAGAATAGATCACTGTTTATGAATAGAATTGCTTCAGGTGTTTTCGTAAGATAATAACATAAAAAGCTCCAAATAAAAGGGACAACCACACTCTCGGTTTCACCTCATCCCTATTGGATCACGGGCTCGAATTGAAAAAATAGTGCTGCCCCGACAAAAACACTAGTTTGCTTGACCATGCAATCCTTACTGTACTGTTTTCCTTTGCAAAAGTTAGTTATGGGTTTAGATCTCTGAAATGTTCCTTTCCATAGTTGATGTACATGGTTTTCTTTCCAATAAAGCTATTGTTCATTCATGTCATTGATAGTTAGACTAGATTAGCTAGGACTTTGATCATTTGCAAGACTTTGTTGATTTGATTGAATGCACACCGTGCAGGGCATCTCCACCACCCTTTCGTCCACCTAAACGTCATCTGAGCCACCTGTTCCATCTCTTAGTTGGGTTCCTCGTCTCCCAACTGTCCTTTTTCCACGTAACCCTACCTACTTGCTCAATAATTTCCTTAGCCTTCTTCAAGCCAAGTCAGCCTTCTACACCTTCTCACCACTCCACCCACCACTTTCTGGGTCACTCCAAGCCCCTATCCTACCTCCTTATCCATCCATGCATCTTTCCTCACTCACCCATCCTCTAAAATCCACTTTTTAAACATCTTGTAGAAATTTCTGAACATCCTGTAGAAATCTGTGAACATCGTGTACAACCCCTGCAGACTTCCTATAGAAGCTCACAAATGAGGTTTCTTGATAGATAAACCTTGTGAAACTCTATGGAAGGGTTTTGGGGACTCCTTAGATCCTCTTTGAACCTTCCCAACCTTTTCCAAGCATTCCTCCTCCTTGATACACCCCTGCACAGTAAAGAACAGTGAAAGCATATGCATGATAAAACTCACAACTTAATCAAAATTACAAAAAGATGTTTTCTTAGGACAGAGGTATTCTAGACACATGTATTTTACCTTCATAGAAGTAATGAAATCTCTTTCAGTAGTTTGTATGCTCATCCTTGCATCAGTAGGACTAGATGGTAGAATTAGGGTTTGCTAGGGTTTGCGCTTTTCTCGAGATTTTCAATCTCTTTTCGAAAATAGATTAGCTTTCTTCCAGTTAGCTTTCATCCATCAATTAAAAAGCTTCTTCTAAGATCTCATAGAAGTTGGCTTAAGCTCCTAGCGTACTTGTGCCAGCTGACCAAGTGGCAGCTGCGACAAGAGCTAGTACTTGTGCATACAGCACCGTCGCTTCCAAGTTTGTTCGAACGACCGGGTTGATAAAAGTAAAGAAGGGAGTCCGAGGAGCTGCAGCATTATTCCTGCAATACTAGAGCCCACCACCTAGATAACAATAATATTGTAAGGGCACAACAATAACAATAGTGGGATTCTATGGAGCACAATAATAACAACAATACAACAAGGGGGTTCCAGTAATAACAATAAGGGTCTACACTAGTATTATAGGGACCTAACATTATTTTAGCAAAAAGTAGAGCCAATAGTCCAATATATAAAAGTGGGGGTACCATTTGGCTATTGGAATAATTATCGGTATCTCTTGATACAAGTGAAAAACAACAGAAGTAAGGTGGTGTTTGGACCATAATTCATAGGCAAGATGTTTATGCTTGGTGTCAACCTCATTTGGGAAAATGAGCAGCTAAACCCATTTAGGGGAAGAATGATCAAAGTGGGAGTAGTTAAATCCCTTTCCCATTGGTTTCAAAGGGGAATAATGATCATCTATTAGCACCTCAAAGCCAAGAGGAGAATGATAATTCATTGGCAGTTCAAAAGAAAAGGGAGAGAGTGAGAAAACAATGGTAGTTTCATGAGTCTAACGTAGGGATTTAAGCCAAAAAGCCATCAATGACTAGTAATGTTAGGTCGTGTTTCCATCAATACCAAAAGGGTAGACTATTGAGTATGTTGTCATTGTTGTCAAGTCTAGCCAGTGATGTCAAGTGATATCAAGTTTAGGGTGATCTTGTTGAATTTTCATGCATGATGCTTATGTTGTTATTGATGTCTTGATTGTTTCTATTAAAAATGTGCTAAGCTCATGATGACTTGGTTGTTTGGTGAGTAGGGCACTTTGTTTGGAAGTAACTTGGTCAAATGCACATGAAAATTGTCTGGTTGCATAGCTATCTCAGAGAGCTTCTATTGGTATATGGAAATTATTCTAACTCTTCAATAATGAAGAAAAATCTTGAGTTTGAGGTAATGGATTTCAATAAAGATGTTGACCCTAGATGACATGGAAAGGTGACTTGGCAGAGAAAGGTGGTAGATGATGATGTGGCACCCTATGATCATGACACTTGATAGGTGGATTTGGCCTTTTTGGGTGGCCAAGTGACCCTTTTTCACGTAACACGTGCCAGTGACATGGTGGTGATGTGGCATGACAAGTGGAAGACAATTACTTGGAAGTGACGTGGAAAAGACATAGCCCATCATCCATAAGCCACAGGTGCATAGTAGTGGTTGCATGTAGTGGACCTAATTAACCTCATTTGGAACCACATTGCACAAAAGTAAACTGCATGGGACAAAACCTTCAACCCCCACCCTCCCCTCACTTGTTAAAGTGTGGACAAGTGTGGGAGGAGGGAGGGTTGAAGTGACTTCTTTGTCATTAGAGTTTAGTAGATCACTAGATCACTTGGCACACTTTAAAAATGTGGGGATATTTAATTTCACATAGGACAAACTACGGATCCCCACTCCTCCCACCCTCTTTTTAATGTTCATATATTCGTGGGGGAAGTGACTTCCCCATTGTTGATTTGAATGGGTCATTGGGTGCATCTTCAAAATTATTGGATATTGTACACTGGGAAAATTGCATAGGTCCAGTCTTAAGCACCAAGTTAAGCTTAAGCACTCAGTTTTGACCTATGGTCATATGTTCTAGAGAGCATGAAAATAATGGGATAAAATTGGATAAAATTTGGCATTTGGACATCAAATTTCACTTAAATGTTGAAATTATTAAGATCCACTAGAAAACAAATATGAATATGTTATGTTTATAAATAGGAGGATTGATTGAAGCATGAATTGTACAGATCAAAGGGATGCTAGAAATGTAAAAACGTGAATATGAAGAGGCTCAAATTCTCATATCGTGAAGGAAAAAAATTTGATACAGTAAGGTGAAGTGTTTCCATGGGTAAACACCATGGATCAACACCCATGGTAAAGTAGGTTGCAAACTATAAATACATATAAAACAATAAAATAGAAAATTGATTTATACAATTGAAATGAGAGTGAACGAAAGTCATTGTGTGTAAGAAGAAGAAACAGAGATTTGAAGCAGAGTAGAAGGGTTGTAGATAACCTTAGAGTAGGGAGTATAGGCATGAGGAAAGAGATGCAGGATAGAGAAAAAGATTATAGATGTGATTGAGTGATTAAGAAGAAAAGGAAGAATGCGAGTATGCGATTGAAATGGATGAAAGACATATATAATATGCTAAGTGGGTTGGTCCCTCCAAATCATGGGATAAGAGTCTCCTTCAGGTTGGTGCCTATAAAATTCAGGGAGTTAGTGCTTCCTTTAGGTCGATGCCTATAAAGAAAGGTGGTTGATTCTTCTTGCAAGTGGGTGTTTACAAATAAGGGGATGGGTATCTCCTTCTGGTTGGTGCTAATAAATTTGATATAAAATTAGAATGGAGTCTACAACAATATTAAGATATAAACTTTATGGTTTTCTCCCTTCATGGATTTCCATTTATATCTAATGTTCCTACGTGTTTCTTATCTAGTTGTTTATTGAATGACTTAATTAATATATATTGTTAATACTTGTTAAATTATTCAATTATGCTATATGACACCCTCGTCCCGCCCTGCCCCCTTTCCCCAACCTTTAGTGTAATGATATTTCAAAATAGAAGAAAGGAAAAGATTAACAGAATGATTAGGTGATGAAAAGAAAGATATGAACAATTGAATAGCACTAATTGGGGATCAATGTTCACGATAGGTGGATGCCTAATAAAATTTGGGGATAGGTGTTTCCAATGGGTTAGAGACTACAAAACTAAGAAGGGGGGTATATATCTTCTACAAGTGAGAGTTTACAAATTTTTTAAGTGTAGAATGGTGCCTACAACAATCATTTAAAGAAAAGAAAATGTGTTTGTGCTTTTGTTCCTTTATTGGTTTCCATGTTAAATCTCTATTTTCTATGTGTTCATTTAATTATGTGATGTTTTTCTATTTATTCCATAAATGCATGAGAAATAAGGATTGAAGTGAAATTTTCAACCCCCTCCTCTCTAGTATTCAACATTAACATACACATATTTAAAAAACATGAATCTTTGATTTGTGACTATTACTAACCAACCTAGATCCATATTAACCACAAATCTATCAAACGTTGAGAGGGATCAAATCTCTCGAGGTGGAAACCTTTCCTCAAGTTTTGTACTAAAAAAAGAGGTTTGCACCTTGAGAGATTGGATCCCTCCCGACGCTTCATAGATCTAGGGTTAAGATGGATCTAGGCTGGTTTTATTAAAACCTTAAGTATGTAAACAATTTTAAATGTAGGCTTACTTATTTAAAAAAAAGAAAAAGAAAAAAAAGGTGATATGGGGAAACATTTAAATGTTTGTTCAATTAATAATAAAAATTTAAAGCAATAAAAATAATAAAATTCAATTTGTTATACTTTGATTTAGTTATTAAATTGTGAATAGGCTTTGTTAAAATATCATGGGCTAATACCATGGCTTATAAATACCACATGCCCAAAAAACATGACCTATTTCACAACCAAAAACATGACCTATTTCACAACCAAAATATTTTATAACAATATGACAAGATTCTTAAGCATGGATATTCACCCCCACTTTAAGGTAGATATTATTAACTTACAATACAATAGGATAATACCATGACTTATCAATACCAAAGGGTGAATATCCATGGTTAAGAATATTTTCATATTGTTATAAAATATTTTGGTTATGGAATAAGTTATGTTTTTTGGGCATGTGGTATAAGCCATGGTATTGGCCTATTGTATTGTAATAAAGCTAAATTTTTACAAGTTAATAATAAAAGTGGGGGTGAATATCCATGGTTAACAATCTGGTCATATTGTTATAAAATATTTTGGTTGTGAAATAAGTCATGTTTTTTTGGGCATGTGGTATTGACAAGCCATGGTATTGGCCATGTTTTTTGGGCATGTGGTATCGATAAGCCATGGTATTGGCTATGATATTTTAACAAAGCCTATTCACAATTTAATGACTAAATCAAAGTATAACAATTTGAATTTTATTATTTTTATTGCTTTGGCTTTTTATTATTAGTTGAGCAAACATTTAAATGTTTTCACTATCTACCCTACTTAGAGGCCTGTGGCCACAATAATATTGTAGAATATTCCATGGAAGTTAAATACCTATCATCCATTTAATAATTATTAATAATTTTACTAGAATTTTGGAAGCCCTATTCCAAAACCCTCCCCATGAAATTTGAACATAAAACTTTGTGTAGACTAAACCATACACAAGAAAATTAATCTACAACTCATAGATAATATCTAACCTAAACATATATACAAATAAAAAAAAAACAAAAAACTAAATTTTTAAATATAAAAAATCACCCCATTTTACTGTGTACAAACCCAAAAAACACAACCATATAAATTAATGTGTGCAATTAAATAGAAAATAAAAATGAATTTATCACCCAATGAAAGCTAAAACTTATAGAACCAATTAACCTAAGCCTCACAGTTAAACATAAATAAAAAACCAATTCACCTACCCCTCACCGTTAAACATAAAACTTCAAACTTATTATCCGATAAGAAAAAATCACTTAAATAAAATATTTTTATATAATTTTATTCCAAATAACTGTCTCAAATTTTTTCTTTTAAATTAATGTTTCCACCACACACTTTACCATAATAAAATACTTTTATATAATTTTATTTTTTTTAAATTAATGTTTCTAAATACTTCTCCAATCTCAATACCCATTAAAAAAAACCTGGCAAACGCGTCTGGTCGGCAGCCATGGAAGATGTAAGAAATACCCGCAAGGTTGAACTATAAATAGAAAAAGGGGTTGCATCACAATGGCCACACTACAATCTCTGGCCTTCTTATCTTTGTTTGCTCTGAAATTACAGTACAATCTCTGGCCCTTTTATCTTTCTTTGCTCTGAAATTACAGAGAATATCCTGTACCCACAGAACTTAATCATGAGCCCGAGGGCAACCGCAGAAAGACCTTTGGCAGATGAATTACGGTGCAAGCGATCTGACGGGAGGCAATGGCGTTGTTCTCAGCCCCGCGTGGAGGGCAAGAGCTACTGCCAACGTCATTCTGAAAAAATTGAAGGCTATACCCACAAAAACAAGAAGCCCAAGCCCAACACAAGCAGATCGCTGGAACCAGAGATTGGTATAACAAAGCATTGTGTGAGCAACATGTACAAGATACAGGAAGTTCAAATTGCTGAAACCATAAAATTGCCCAGAGAAATATTTGCGCTACAGGATCTCAGAAACGTTTTAACGGTAGAGGCGTGGAGAGAAGATCTTACAGAGCGGGAAAAATCTAGACTTCGTGCATTTCTTCCAGAAGGGCAGAGCAATAATAACGCTGTGGCTGAATCTCTGCTCAGTGGAGAGAATTTTAACTTTGGGAACCCAACGATCACATGGGGGGCGAGTGTGTGCAAGGGGGAGCAATGCCCTGAAGCTCTGCTGCGGAGAGAACGGAATTTGAAGCAGGCTCAGTCGCAGTATGTCAAAGATATGAAGGCCTATTACCGCACTCTCCGTGGTACCACTGATGAGTTGCAGGAACTCTGTGAGTCTTGTGGTATGAACAATGCAAAGTTTCAGAAGAAGTTGAAGCAATGGAAGGAGAAGAAATTGCAGGGAAAAAAATCAGTAAAATAAAGATGCACCGTAGAAAAAAGCGAACGTATGGCGTTTTGCGTGCCCTGTTGTTATGGTTACAATGTTAGTGCTTTCATTGACAACTCTGAAAATGCTCAAGATTTAGGTTTTTAGGTTTTTTTAATATGAGATTGCTCTCATCTTAGAAGATAAAAAAGGGCATATTGTTTCTTTCCTCTCGATAATTTTTTTTAATTTAGGAAAAAAATAGATATAGTGTAATTTTAATTTTGTTTTTCATAATGATATTTTTAGTTTATTTATATATTTAAAAATATATATAATTAGTAGAGATTTGAAGGTGAGAAGATAACAATGATTTTACAACCATATAAGATAACCCTAATTGATATCTAGATAATTATGTTTGTTATAGAGATTTATGTAATTTTTCATTTTTCTTTGTAAATTTAGATATATTTTTTTTTTTTATTATAGAAATAGTGAACCTAGAATGAGAGTGTCGTGAAGACAAATTTTGTATGTTATGCCATTTTGAAAATCTCTAATAAAAATAGTTTGATTGATAAAAAAAAGAGAGGAGTTAACCTTAATTTTTACACTACTAGCCTAGATTCATTTAACCCTAGATTTATGAAGGTTTTAAGAGAGATCAAAGCTTTTAGACTCTCACTTAATAAATTCTTTAAAACACACTTAGTAATTGTAAGAATTCAATATTTTCATTATTCTCTTTTGTGTGACTTGTTTTTTTTTATTATTAACTTTTTAAATGAGATTACATTATTTTTATAATTATGTTTTATTTTTAATTTTATTAATTGAGTTGAAATTATGTTTTATTATGATTATTTACTGTAGGAAAGAGAGAGGGGACATTTACAATATTTTGTTTGTTGTTGTTTGCATATTCTTGATTTGTTGAGTTTGGGCATGGGCATGGTTGTTTTGTTTGTCACATATTATACCCCCTTGTGGCTACAACCATTGCATTTTAGGATGTTGGGTATTCCATATGTTTAAATATCCTTATCTTGACCTTACAAATAAAATTATTTCTCTGAAAAAATATTTATGGTAATACCCAAACATAAGTAAATTTAATTTAAAACATATTTGTTGTTTAAGATGTAGAATGAAGTATAAATGAACTTAAAGTAAGTTGATGATAAGTTTATGCACTCAACACATAGGCTTGACTTGTATTACAATTTTAATATTATTATTAAAAAATTGGATATTCAATTTTTGTTCCATAAGTGCTTGTAGTTGTAGAGTATAAGAAGGCTAACTGAAGAATATGCCTTAGGCAATGTAAATTCAAGGCAAAGGATAGGTGGGTGGTGTTATTTTTTAGCAAAATAGCATCATTTTATAATTAAATCAAATATTCTTCATTTGAAAAATGGTTTCTTATTCTAGCATGGTTCTTGGGTATTATCGCTTAATTAGTTCTCTAAAATTCAAACATATATCATAACACTAATTAAACTACATTATTTAGGATTGTTATGTTATAGTTCTAGAGGCTATTTTATGCAAATATGGTTTTATTGATAAGGAGGCCAAGTTCAAAGATCATTTATTAAGGGAATTATTGTGTTAAGAAGTCGAGTGGCTATGTGAAGGAAAGAGGAGTAGCTTCCAAAAGGGTAGACTTTCTTTGAATAATATGACTTGTGTATTAAGAGATATATATAATAAAATCATTGTGGTTTTCACTTGAAAATGCATTTGTTTTATATATTTATGTGTTTTTATTTATACCTATGGATGCATTTACAAGTTATTGAAGATAAAAAAATGTTAATAGTGATTCACGCCCTTCTCAGTATTGCTAAATATTCCAACAATTAGTATCATAGCAAACTCCTTCAGAAACATTTTAACCACTGGAACTTAGATCTTGGTGAAACTCATGGAAAAGAAAGAATAATACACCAAACATAGCCTACCATTGTTTGATGGAGAAAATTATTCCTTTTGGAGCATACAGAGGATATTTTTCTTACAAGCACAAGGAGTTCATGTTTGGAATTTTTTTATAAATAAATAAAAGGTACCAACCTCTACTCCAATAGATATGGTTGGAAGAAGACTTTATGAAAATAATTCAAAGGCTATGTATGCCATTCTAGGAGGGATAACATTATAAAAATTTGTCAAGGTTATGCATTGTGAATTAATAAAGGAAATCTGGGGCAAACTCAAGAATGTGTATGAAGGAGATGAATAGGTCAAAGGGGCCAAGCTTCGAACATATAGAAGACATTTTGAACACCTAAAGATAAAGGAAGATGAAGGTGTTGCAACTTACTTTCTTTGAGTTGATGAGATCATGAATATGATGAGAGGACATGAAGAGAAGAGGACTAAAAGGGAAAATTCATCCAAAAGGGAAGTAGTTTGAAGGTGTCCAATAAGACAATGAAGAACAAGAAAAAGTCAAAAACAAACTTTGACTATAGCAATGATTCATGCAGTGAATAAGAAGCCAACTTTGTGAGAAGGTTGAAAAGAGGAAATCTCAAATATAAAGGTAAGCCTCCATTTAAGTGTTTTGAATGTGGAATACTTGGTTATTATGCTTCTAAATATCCTTTTGGAAAGGGGTCAGACAGTGATGAAGAATAAATTTATAAGAAATAAAAGGAATATTAGAAAAGAAACAAAAGAAAGGAAAGTTTGTATTCAAGAGAAGATAGTAACTCATCTGATCAAGCCAGATGATAGTGACCATGATTCTGATAGATTTCTATTCATGGAATTAGATTCTCATAATGAAACTCTTGAAAACTATGAAGGAAATCATGAACAATAAGGAGAATTGGATCCTCAGACAGAATTGATTATTCACTTAACTTATCTTATAAGAAACACTCAGGAGATAGTTAGAAGAGAAGGAGAGAATAATTGGGAATGTAGAAGCTAAGATAGTCTTCTTGAGGAAGGAATTATGGAAGAAGGACATCCAACAAAAAATTGACAAATAGTACCAAAATATTGGATGAAAGCATACGTAACCATAAATAATTCACTGATAGGTATGGACTACAATATAAACAAATAATATTGATAAATGTTCAAGCTATATGATGATAAGAAATGAAGGAAAGAAATGAAGTTATGTTGATGCACTCAAGGGTCCTATCGAGAAGGAAGAATATAAGTTGCTAAAGGAGGATGCACAAAATCCAACAATGATAATATTAAAGAAGAATATCATATTGAGAGGGACAACGCCATCAACAAGACCACTTACACTCAGGTACCAAAATATTTTTCTTGGAGTGTGTTATTCTTGTAATAATTTTGGGCAAAAGGTTATAAATAGTAGAGTCTATGCAAGAGGTAGAAATACTAGAAATAGCTATGAAAATCCCAAGAACTACTACGAAGGTAGTTATGTTAGAAAATCTTGTGAGGTAGGTTCTCAAGAGAAATTATAATAATTTTGGCATTCCTAGTGATGAAAATAAGTGTTACAAATGGAATAATTTTAAACACATGACCATAAATTATAGAAGCAATTTGGTAGTTCCTTAAAGGGTAGGTTCATCTCCATCATATGGGAGAGCAACTAAGAACTCGGAAAAAGAAACAAGAATATTTGAAGGTTGAGGAATATGGGCTTGCCCTACAAGCCCAAAGCAAAAGAAGTTAATATTATATTGATAGTGGACGCTCAAAGCATATGAATGGAGAAACAAAATTATTGTAACATTGAAGAAAGAAAAAGGAAGATTTGTCACTTTTGGGAATAAGTGTTAGAAAAATGTGTGATCAAGGACACATACTTGTATTCAATTCAAAATAATGTGAAATAAGGAAAGAAGGATTTAAGGAAATTGGTTGCAACAACAATAAGAACTCCAAATGACATATACATCGTAAATGAGATTAGAAGGGAAAGATGTTGCTCAACAAAGGGAAATCAAAGTTGGCTTTGGCATAGGAGATTGAGGCATACACACTTTGACAATATTGTAAAGATCAGTAAGAATGAATTCTAAGTGATATGTGTGAAATTACAAATCCTTCAAACACTATGTGTGTGCAATGTCAGTGTGCAAAAGAAACAAGAGTTGAGTTCAAAACTAAGGAACATTCCATGAAAAAAACACTAGAATTTGTACATACTGATTTATGTGGACCAATGAGAACAAAAGGAATAGATGGAAAATAATACTTCATGTTGTTTAGTGATGACTACACAAGGATGACCTGGTTTTTTTCTTAAAATGAAGTCAAAAGCTTCGAAAATTTTTAGAATATTCAAAGAAGTTGTTCAAAATGAAACCGATTTAAAAATCCATTGCTTGAGATTCGATAATGGAGGAGAATTTACTTCAAATGAATCCAATGACTATTTTGAAGAACATGGAATAAGAAGACACTTCTTAATAGCTTGAACTCCTCGGAAAAATGGAGTGATTGAAAGAAATAACAGAATTGTGGAAGAGATGGATAGAATTTGTTTTGCACAAATCCAAGCTAAGTAATATCTTTTGGGTACAATAAGTACATATATTTGTTCATGTTTTGAATAGAGGATTGCTCGGAAGCAACAATGAAAAAGCTCCCTATGAACTATGGAAGGGAAGACCAACTAGTGTCAAGAATTCCAGAATATTTGGAAGCAAATGTAACATAAATAGCGATGACTAGAAGTTAGGAAAGTTTCACTCTGGATAGGTGAAGGCATACTTGTTGGGTACTCATGTAAAAGCAAAGCATATAAGTGCTACAATCTTAGACTCAACAAGATAGAAGAAAATATCAATGTAAAAATTAATGAAACAAAAGTGTTGAATACCAATAAGGAAAGAAAAAATTCACACATATTTGCTTACACATATGCATATTGGGTAGGAAATTTAGATGACAAAAGATGTACAAGTGGAGCATCCTTCTACTTGGGAGACTATTTAGTATCCTAGTTACATAAAAAGCAATATTAAGTATCCTTGTCTACAATAAAAGTAGAATATATTATAGTAGTAACATGTTGTCCTCTTGATGAAGAAAACCTTACAATACATAAAAGTAAAATGTGAGGATCCTATTTCAATACTTCATGACAACACAAGTGCAATAAACATCTCTAAGAGTCCAAAGATGCATTTTAAGACTAAGAATATTGCTATAAAGTTTCACTTTCTAAGGGATCAAGTAAAAAAAAGAATACTAAGCTAGAATATGTTGGCCCTGAAGGAGCATATTTTAGACATCTTCACTAAGCCACTTCCCAAAGAGACATTTGAGTATCTCACACAGAAATTGGGAGTAATTTCTACTCCAAATTGATTTGCACAATCTTCAGTAAAGAAAGAAAATGGGAGAGACAGTTTCAAGGGGACTTAACCTTTGTTTTTTGATGTCAAAGGGGGAGAGAAAGATCAAGAAACACAGAGGCAATGGGAGCATGATCAGATGGGGAGTATGATTGTTTCCATCAATGAAAAATAGGTAGATTGTTGGCCAAGTTGGCTCAATATAGACCCAAAATGCACTATAAATAGGCGCGAGAAGGATAATTTCAAGGAAATCACTCAAGATATTTTAGATCTATTCAAAAAAGCAAAGAAAATATATTTAAGGTTCATAAATCATGAACTTGAAGCGAAAAAGAGCTTATGTGGAGAGACTTTCTAGGGAAGGATTTTTGGCACATTTGGAATTGTTTTTAGTTTTTTTAAGGTTTTTTGTATTATTTTGGAAGATTTTTTGGCACACCTTTTGATTGTTTTTGGCCCTGGTTAGAAGCCTAATTACATAAATATTCTTGAGGATATAACTTTGTCCCCTCTGAAGGCTGACTTTTAGATTTTTATAGAGGGTTGAATTTCAATGTCGAAGGCTAAATTTTAGACCTATCATGGGACCAGTTATCTATCCCTATTGAGGCGAAATTTTAGGAATGATGTTCTAGTACAAATAAAGTTGAACTAGGACTTATTTTTAGGGATAAATCGTAGAGTGTTTGAAATCAAGATTCACTGTAAAAAAAGAAAAGCTCTAGGTGACCTAATGAAATATTTCTTACTTATAGAATGATTGTGCCTTTTGTTATGATCCCCAAGTATTAGCACTTAGTTAATGATTTTGAGGTTGGAACTTACCATGTAAACTTATTAAAGTCATGTTGGTTTGTATATATGCCAATATTTATTGAATCTTCCCAATTATAAATATATGCCTCACTTCTATGAGGCCACATATCTACTCTTTAGATTTTGTATCCTTGGTGTTGTATTTAATTTCTTTAATGGACTTGTAAGAAAATTCAAAACTTCGCAACACTACTTCTAGGTAAAGTAAGGGATATAAACATGAAAAATACTTCATGTGTACATCATTTTACAGTCTCTTAGGGAAATATCTATCTTATTACACATATATGAAGATTACTTCAACTACAATGAAAATGTAATATTATAGATTTTAAAGTTTCAATAAGCATGTTATGACAACATAGAATTCAGTCCACTATCTTAAAAAATCATGTTGTAAAATAGCAATGAATATTGATTGATCCATGAGAATTATCTTATTTATGATGGAAATTTAAGCATAACAATTGTACACTTCATATTATCCTAGTAATGAAAAGCACAACATCCCAGTTCATCTTGAGTTGGTGGAACAATTCCTTTCACAAATCATCCGAGTAAAAGAGTCTTTGATGCGTCCCAAACCTAGATATGTTTTCCACAATTACTACAAACTTTGTTCAATAATACAAAGGCCAAGCAAGGCATTACAACAAACTCTACAAGCCAATCTTTGGAGCTACCAACAAGCCAACATCACACAAATTTTGAAATCCCATGAGCTTCCACATGCATCACAGAAATCATTAAGAAGGGCCACATACTTGCATCTAACAAGTGAAAGAACCCTAATACTAGTATCCAATTAGCATTGAATATTTGTTACAAAAGTAATACATGATCTTACAAGATTCCCAAGTAGCTATAATCACACCAAATATCAATATATAAGATACGAGGTAGTTGTGATTAATAAAGAACTTTCCCTTTTCTTATATAGCCTAATGTGAGGGATGTTGACACAAAAATATGGAACTAAGTAGTGTCATTCAACTACCAAAGCCCCAAATGAAGTGTCATTTGTCCACCCTCCAATCATTGGCTTTTAAACTCAAGAATTATTCCTCAACATATGTGCATGGTTTCTCCAATACCTCTAATGACCTATCCCAAAATTCCAAGAGTATAAAACCATCCTCCATGGTCATTAATACATGTTATAAGCACCCATCATCCTAAACAATTGCACCCTTGTAAAATCTTTCAAAACCATCACATGTGTGCTAACACTGACCTCCAGAATCATGTCTTCATCATCACACCAAGTAATTCAAAAAAAATAAAACAAAGGCGATAGGGTATTGCAAGCCTTCATCATCACACCATGTACTCCCCTAGCTAGGTGGAAATACTTTCAAAGCAACGAAAAGATAGCACCCCCTCTTTGCAAGAAATGGAATCTCTGGAACTCTCATTGATTGAATAAGTTAATGCAATAAGTTAGTGCAACATGTCTATTAAGTATCTTATAAAAAATACTTAACTTACTAATTTATTAGGCACATGAACATGCTTGTATCCATCTTGTAATCACTAAGCAAGCCATATAAACTTTTAGCGAGCTGAAGTAGAGGGTAAGAATGATACCCTTCCCTTTCCTCTCTTCACTCAAAATTAGATTTGAGATATTATTTTATATTTGGATCAAATTCAAGAACAAAAACCTTTCATTTCCTCCAATCACTAAAGGATATACATGTGATCTTGAAGACCACTTATCCTCATCAAACTTCACCAATGCTCACCACTTTCTTCCAATATGTTGGAATGCAAATCCAGTCCGTCAACTTCACTTATAGGCTGCAAATCCAACTCTATTGTAGTATTGGAATCAATAACCAATCCCTCCAAAGCTTGTCTCCCAAGTATCACTCTCCTCCATCACAGCACCACTCAACCCATCTTCTGTAAAAATAGAGGGCTCATCAATCGAATAATTTAGTGCAACATAGCTAGAAAATAACTTATGAGAAATATTTGTCGTAATTGAAGTAATAGGTTCTTGTACATGATTGTAACCGTCATATGATCTCTGAGTAATCCTTGTTGACTTTGATCTAGGTTGATATTGGTGGCAACCCTCCTATTCCACTTGGAACCCAACATTGTCTCTTTCAATTTTTCAGTTTCCTTAATTGTTGCATAATTTACTATTTTGGTAGTTTTTTGGGGTCCTAAACTT
>APFE030636231.1:0-12210 GCA_000404065.3 Pinus taeda
TTTAAATTTAAATTTAATATAATTTAATCTTTATATAAAATATTTACTTTATAAAAAAATATTCAATTTTTAATGATCCAAAAAACTTTTTAAATAATATAACAATATTCATTATTTAATAGTTACATGTGTTTATATGCATATATATAAATGATTAAAATAAAATATTTTGTAGTTATATTTTTTTAATGTTTATTAAGATTAATTTATGTACATGTAAGATCTGTTTTCATTGGGTTTGATTTTTTTTAAACCTTGATACAGATTTTAGATTGGCTTAGTAAGTGACGTCATTGTTGGTTTGGGATTGGCCCTTTTCAACCTGTAATTTGATTTTGGTCATTTGATTTGATTTTGGATCGACCCTTTTAAAGCTGTTAAATATCATGGGTCATTCTTAACACAATTGTTAATGCTTGGTGTGCTCAATTCAATCACTGCCCGGTGCTGTGTTGCTGAAAATTGAAGCGCTTCAAATCTTTAAAACCTATGTCTGCTATTGCGCTTCAATTCAGAGACAATTCTCTGATACCCGTGACCGCTACTGCACTTCAATTCAATTCAAATTCTCTGATACCCATGGAAATTGGTTTGCACAACCCAAAAACAGAGGTCTATACGGTGCTTATTAAACAAGGCCATGGAACTTGGCTTGCACTGCCAAAACAAGTAGGTCTGATAATGTATGTATAAAATGCGTAACTTATCTCTTAGAATTTGGGAGGATTAAATAATTGAATCGCATAGATTTCAGGGGAATCTCAACTGAATAATTTTTTTTTTTCACATGACGTGACGCAGAGAATTGCATGAACTGTACTTGTACTACTGTGCTAAAATTATTTTATGCGGCATGGTGGACAGGACAGTATAAAAATAGTGGTGAGATTCGTCCAATCTTTTCATTCTAAAATCTCTTTCTGTAGATGTTGGATTTCAAATTATGCACTGTTTTGTTTTGTAGCTGTTCAATTTTTTCTCTCACAAACGAATTGGGTTTTGATTTTAATGATTCGGCAGAACAGTTGGATTCAATAGCCTTTCCTTTCAATATGTTTGACAAAGGACGCACATTCAAACAGTGCACTTATTTTGACGAGATCAGATCCACAGGGGCCGAGTGTTATGAAGGGTTTTTTGGATTGTTTTTCCAGGATTGATTAGGAGGGTTTTAATGATTGCACTCTGTTCTTTCGCTGAGAATGAATGAGAAGGTAATCGAATTTATGGTGGAGATGAAGATCCTTCTCTCTTTTCAAGTGAAATGATGAGCGGGCTGAGTGTTATGAAGGGATGACCTAGAAGGACAATTTCTCCCGTATATGGAGAAGATGAGCAGCGTGGAGTGTTATATGGAGAAGATGAGAAGATGTGGAGTGTTACATGGAGCATATGAGCAGTGTGGAGTGGAGGGGGTGGAGCTCGTGCCGGTATTCCCATCCCAAATTTATATATACATATATATATGCCCTACGCCCTACCTGTACTCTAGTGGGACCGACCCCGACCCTGTGCATAGAACAAATTCCGTACAAAAAGCTCAAAGGAAAAGGCATGTCAGCGAGCGAGAGAGCAACAACTTCATCTGATTTTATGGGAATCACAAATCAAAATGTCTGACCTGACCACTGTGTGTTTTCTATATCCTTCCCAGCCGCAGTCCACTCGATCTAGTCATATATCATGCAAATATGGGTATATTTTCTTATTTTTCATCATGTTATACATTAAAAATGGGATAACCCCACCCCAGTGAACTTTATTAGTTTGATTTGATTGTTGTAGGTTTATTTTCAACTTCTCCACAGGAATGGATGCAAGGAGCAGCCAACTAATTGATGGAATTTAGGATGCTGCTCCTTCCGTGATTGATGGGTTTTAGGATACGCAGGTGTCAATTTTTTTTTGTTTTTGTTTTTGTTTTCAAAGTTTTTGTTAGATAAATCATAAATAAATATTAAATTTAGAAATAGAAATGAAAAAGAAAAAAGATAGTTTTGTGAGGTAAGAATAGATTATGTATATTTTTTTTATTGTCACTGACTTTTAAGAGATATTATTTTTGCAGAGAATGACTGGAATATATATGTATGGACAAAGCATTTACATCTCCCCCATGTTCATGACAGAAATTAGCATTTATTTATTCATTATGTATTTAGTCTTGAAAATCTCATAATAAAAAAATTATTTTTTGTTTGAAGAGGCTAAAAAGCCCCTTCTCAATGCCCTTGAAAAGGAACTATGGCTGTTCTTAAAGGCTTGTGCATCCTCTCTCCTTTTCCACTTCTTAGTTTTTAGTATGTAATTTTTAAATGCATTAAAACAACTCTTGTTTTTGTATTCATGTTATTTTATGATTGATGGCATTTTTGTACTATGTTTGTGATTTTGTATGGTAATGTTTGATGTTTGAGTTTTATTTTATGTTTGTGTTTACAATGAATATGTATGCCATCAATCACAAACATAGTTCAATATAAATAGAACATTTTTTATTTAAATATTTTACATATATAATTAAAAAATGTATAATATCTTTCTTAAGGGAAATTGGAAATTGTTTTATGTATATTATTTTATTTTTCCTTTTTAATCTAATTACAATATTATGTATTATTATAATAGTTTATTATAATAATTCAATTTAATTTTAAGGGGTGGTAGGTGTGACACAGGCAAGTTCCCTCTGCGGACAGAGGCAACCCCTCTAGCCCTAGAGTGGGTCTAGTCACCGCAAAGACAATACCAAAGAAAATTTCCTTAGAAATATGGTGTTATGAAGGCCTACCTTCAAATCAATGTTCGATGAAGTCCCCATCGTGTCATTCTAGCTCTTGTTCTTCTAATCACTTGTACCTGAAAACAACATGTAGAGAAACACCACGAATGTAATAGGAAACAACTAAACAATCTACTTGAAGAGTCAAGGAACCTCAAGCTATCGACATACAATTTCAACATGCGATATAGGAAACAAGCTATTGATTTGTATTAATATAAATCAAAGTAAAACTTACAACCGAACCTTCATGTCGTAAGTCTCCTCGAAGGTTTCCATCGGTATGTCTCCGTAAGCATTTACATGTGAACCATCTCCCAAGGGAACAAATGACTGTCTCTTCAGTTCGAAAGGTTGATGCTAGAAAGTTTTCAAATAAACTCTCCTCAAACAATATCAAGCCAAAATACACATGAGGCTACTTCCACACTCCAATAACACTCTCTACCTCTACTCCACTCTTAGAAACCTGAAAATATCAACTTACATCTAGCTATTATCTAGTTACATCCAAGCTACCTCCAAGCTTGCTCCAAGCTAACTGATCTCATTCATGGAGGAGACATTTATAGAAGGGAAAGGTTCCATAAGAGATGGGAGGACGAGCTTATCTCTTAGGGAGGTTGCACAAAAGGTGGAACAACTATCCCAGAGGAGAGAGGCGAGCTCAATTGACCCACCAGTTAGCCCTAGGACCGCCCATGAAGCAACTTCATCTTGAAGTTTCGACGAGTTGTTTAAAAAACTTGCCAAATCCGGCTCGACGCGGGTGCAACATAGGGACAGAGCGAAAACTCCGCTAGGGCTAATGTTAACTCAACCAACTTCGTGGGAGGGATAACTTCTGACCTTGACGACCTAGAAACTTAGGCAGAAAGGGGTCTGCTTCAGGGATAATGAACTAAGACGGTCTTCCTAAGATTACAAGGAAGGTTTTGGTTGAGGAATCTCTTTTGTGAGTCATTTGAGCATGTTTTGGATACCACTGTCATTTATTGCAATAACCAAAAGTGGGATTCACCTTTCATAGAATCCCATGTTCCACGATCACTCATAGCATATTGATATCAGGTACCACTTTATCCAGGATATAATACAATGGGTAGCAATAAGGCTCCATCACATCAGGACTCATGAACAAGTTGCTGACATTCTCACAAAGCCCTTGGGGAAGGCCAAGTTCTTACCCTTCTGAGAGAGATTTGGATTCGTGGAAAGGCCCTCCCATGAGGGTCACTCTTGAGTTGGACATTGAGCTTTGGGAGCTCCTAGGGGCCTGTGGTACTTCTTTGAGCTATATGAGCACAAGGTGAGTGGTTCAACTTCCCTTATGCAGTATATATACCCCAATATGATTGAGCACAAGGTGAGTGTTCCACCTTCCCCTATGGAGGAAAATATTTGAGAATAGGGTGAGTGGTTCACCTTCCCCTATGGTTGATGTCACATGCATAGGATGAGTGGTTCATCTTCTCCTATGAGTAGGATGAGTGGTTCACCTTCTCCTATGATTGCCCCAACATACATCATACCCTTACTGTCTGAGACTCTTGGGAAGTACCTCTCATTTGTCCAATGAGATGGGAAAAGTGGTTATCGGCCATATCACTACAGAGTGATGCATGGTATACAGTCATAATCCCTTTGTCTCCTCAATTAAGGAATAATCTCCTTAATTAAGGGATAATCCCCTATAATGATGGAAATACCTCAAGGGATAAGTCCTTCTTCCATGACAAGAGGATCCATCTCCCATTCATATTTCCTATATAAACCTCCCTTCTTCCTAAACACAAGCTAGTCCTGGTGTTATAGTGGCAGAATTTTGGTTTGAGTAGACAAGCAAGCTATTACTAGTTGTAACTATCTAGTTGTGCGAGGGAGAAGTGTGTTTTGGTTTGGAGTGAAGCCTAACAGGAAGAGCTTTAAAACTATTGTTGATTGAGGCCATCATGGAATGCTAGTAGAGGTGTGTGGGAAGCTGGTCTTGTCAGAGGAGGACTGCAACGTCAAGACAAATGGTTGTAATCTATCTTTGATATAATATATGCAACTATCGATAGATTTCCTACATGTTTTGTGATA
The DNA here is from genome assembly GCA_000404065.3 of Pinus taeda. Classification (NCBI taxonomy): domain Eukaryota; kingdom Viridiplantae; phylum Streptophyta; class Pinopsida; order Pinales; family Pinaceae; genus Pinus; species Pinus taeda. The sequence continues at coordinate 4,868 of APFE030636231.1, forward strand.
TTATATATTCATGGCTTAATGTTTCTTGACTTGTTAAGTAGGTTTAATTACAATTTGTCTATTATTATGTTTGTGTGTTGTTATCGTATACTTGCTTTAGGAGCTTGACGAAGGAAGCGAGAGATAGCTGGAGTGAACAAGCAGGGACATCATTAAGCAGGATAAGCATCCAAGAGGTAGGCCCTCTTGATTGATTCTAATATAAGGAAATCTTCCATAGAATGTATATGTTGTGGCTAGACCCATTATCGGGCTAGAGGAATTCGTTCATGTCCGCAATTATAATTTTACTTCACCACACCTATAAACATGGGATTAATTTCCCACTCAAGGTAGTGGTAAGGTTGGGGGTAGGAGAACTAAGTGCCACAATGGGAACATGGGACTAATCACCCACTCAACGTAATGGTTAGGTTTTTAAGTTTTACTATTGCCCTTTTTTTTTGGTGTTTCAAAAAACCCCGACATGGTATAAGAGCCATGGAAGAGGTTCAATTCCTCGAGTTGCATTTGAGGGGGGATGATGGAGTGATTGTCACACTAACCTCATTATGAATCAATTAGGTGGAATAACCACCACCTTAGGAACATGGGACTAACCACCCACTAATGATAATGGCAAGGGTTTGGAAGTTTATTATTACGTGCAGGTTTTGGTGTAATGGAAACCCTCAACATACATATTTACTTAATACAATTAAATGTGTGTGTGTGTGTGTATAAGCCCCAAGGATTAACTCAGTTGGTCAAAATCAATGCCTCACCATTCGGGCGGTCACAGGGTCCATGCTTCCCGAAGCCCTTGGGGTTAGGCCTAGCTAGTGGGCCGCAGGGCTAGATTCCCTTTGGGGTCAATCAACCCAGGTTTTTTCGTGGACGTAACCGCCACCCATTGACCAGGGTGTCAGTGAACCACAGCAAAAAAAGAAAAAAAACTATATTTAATACAATTAATATCTATATTTTCGTCATAAATATATTATAAGTGCACACACACACACACACTTACTTTTTCTCTCTATATGCAACTTTACATATTTGATTAATGCAAGTAAATTGTTTTATTGTAGTAAATTGTTAGATATATCAACAAAATTTCCATCAAAATTTTGATATCCAAAAATAGTTGTAAGGATTACAAGGACTTTTCCTCTCATACACTCATGTTATAATTAATATGAAACATCATGAACTTTTCATTATATCACAGTGCCATCATATGGTATTTTATTAAGGGTTTCCTACACTAGACCTTAATTTTTTTGTAACTTTGAAAAGAACTCAACGATCGATATAGAGAAATATAGAGTGATCCACAACTTTATGGAAAATATCATACATGGCATTACCTTTAAGGATGCTTAACCAATCAATGCCTCAATATTTGTCTTCTTATATGTCTAATCCTTATTTTTGTTTAAGTGAGGGATTATTTTGTTCTAGGAATGAAAACGATTTTGTTAAAATGAGGTTTGATTGGGGTATAATTAATAATGGAAAAGGATTCTTTAAATCTTGACCATTAAGATACTTATTTTGAATAACTTTCGTTTATGATTGATCTTGATAGGTAAGGTTCTATACATGTTTGTCTCATTATATTTTAGATAGAAGAAAATTATTATACATATATATCACAATTTAAGGAAATTTCCATAATAAGAAAGAACGTGTTGTTCATATATTATCATAGAAATGTTGTTACAAGCATTGTGGCTAACTGTTAGACATCTCAACCTTTATATCATCTTCCTATCACACTACTTGATGCATACATCTACCGACAAAATTCTACATTTAGATTCTATCTCTATCAAACTTACCATGAGTCTATCTCTTTGATTCTTATAGCCAACATAGGCTCTCACATAAAATAACTGAAATTAATTCTGTCATTGAGATCTCCACCTAAGGTTCATTATGCTTCCTCGAAATGTTCCATACTTGGTTTGCAACAATTATTTTTCATGGTTTCTATTCCAATTCTCTCCTTCATGTTATAACTTTATATCCACATCAACATCAATCCATATTCCATGTTCAAGTGGCTCTACATAATTGCCTTTGCATGTGATCCATTACTCACCTTTTCTTCCTGGAAACAACAATGATATGTACAATCTCCCATCTTGATTCAAGTTTTATGATACTATTCTCTAGTATGTAATAAATCTTTGACTTGTTAGCCCTTGATGCACATGTAGATTTTTCTCTCTCAGTTAGTGTTGGTGGTACATTATCACAATGCTTTTAAACGTCCACTATTAGTCATGTTCAATCTATTCTTCAACTTAACTTCTTTCCTTCACCATTTAGCATTATGTTTCTTTCTTGATACCATCATGGCTTGTCTAATCTCATAATGATTTCTCATCATTTGATGTCACTTTGTAAAATTGGGTTTTCCCTCAAATTACATATCAACATTCCCTTTTCCTTAAGGCATGCATTTATGTAGCTTTACCTAGTTGCCATGAATCACTTTGTTGATGGTGTCTTTTCCCCACTATAATTCCCTCTTATCAAAATCCTTCTTCCACTGGGAGCCCATCGACCCAATGTTCTCTTCCTTAACTCATCTCCAATTAATCTAGACTCGTCTTTTTTCCTTTTCTTTATAATGTTTACAATCTTTGTGCTTGTGCAATTAACACACTCTAAATTTTTGTGTTCTCTTCTTCTATTGTTGGTTTGCATCATATCTCTCCTTTGTAAATGAGTGAATGAGACTCTTGTATTCTTTATCTCAATCTATTGGTGCTCCTTTCTTGTTCACATTTCCTCATGTCGTGAAGTCATAAAACAAGACGAGAAAATATTGTATAACTTGCCAATATCTCTTAATTTTGATAATTTCTAAGGATTTTTAAAGTTTTTAGAGTTTTGGTGATTTTTAAGATGCATGTTTTTATTATATAAAATTTGGGTGAAGCATTTTAATATGGTTTTTTTAGAGAGAGAGAGAGAGAGTATATGAATTAAATTTAGTCTCGAATGTTTTCCTTATATTGAAATCTAAATAGTTTTGAACTCCATCCTTCCCAAAATGATTGAATAAACGGAGAATTAAGATGTGAGTTGTAATGGTTTAAATTATTTTATCAAGGAGGATGATCAATTATCATATATTCAATGTTGAATCCCAAACTCATTATGAAAAAGGTCTGGTCAAAAAAATAATAATAATAACAACAACATGATATATTTTAAATTTTAAAATACCTTACTCATAATTAATTTAATTCCAAATCCAACTCTTCTAAAGTTGATAACTTAATTGGTTGGGAGCACTCTCTCATTCTGAGGACAATTCAATTCCAAAAGATAAATTAAAAAAATTTATTGTACTTAACGAAAGTATAATTTTTTATTAAATTATAAATTTCTATAATAATAATTATATATATAGGTATGCTTAAAACATAAAATAACCGCAAATAGAATAAATAATATTTTATTTTTATTAAAATAAAATATTTTTGGCAGGTCCGGAAATTTAGCCATTATTTGATATATATAATCACTTTTCGAATGCGATACAAATGCGATACGGTGCGTTTAACAAATTTGAAATTCCGGAAATTATTACAACCAGTGAATAGTTAAAGACTTGTTGATGTGGCGACTCGCAATCCAAGATGCTTTTTCCATATCTCCAGAGAAGTGGTTTTTTGCAGTCAAGAAAAGTACGACCGTTGCAGAGGTGGCAGTGAGAGAAGTGGTTTTTTGCAGTCAAGAAAACCGTTGCAGAGGTGGCAGTGAGAGAAGTGTTTTTTTGCAGAGGTGGCAGTTAAGAAAAGCAGGGCTATTGAATCCAACCAGCAATATTTATTTCCAATCCTTCTCCCAATCTCTACCTTTTCCGAATCTCCTCCTCCTCCTTCTACCTTTTCCGAATCTACCTACGCTGGGCTGAGTTAGTCTTGTCTTGGAGCTCCATGTCTTGTCTGGTCTCTTCTGGTATGAGTTTTCTGTGGTCTGGTTTTGTCTGGTATGGTCTGGTCTGGTATGTGTTGTTGTGTTGCGAGGTACTGGGAAGAGGAGAGGGTAAACATGACATCTATTCAATTCAATTTTTAATGAGCAGGAGCAGGAGCGAAAGGGTTCAATCCCAGGCAGATATATGAGGAGATATCCACCCACATCTTTCTCGATCCTAGCAGGCAAATTTATGTACCTGTAAGATCTGTTTTCTTTTCATTGGGTTTCTTTGTTTTCAATCTTGGTATAGATTTTTGATTAGGTTAGTAAGTGACGGCATACATACATTACAGGGTTTAATATGAATTTTGTAATTTGATGCAATTGGCTCGCTCTGTTCAAGAAGTATTATTAAATTGCTCGGCTAAGCTAACTTAAATATGAATTGGTATTGGTACCTGCACCAGTTTTCGAATCCACAGGTGTGCGGAAGGATTGAATCGAGGTAGAGTAGGTAAATTTCTTTGCATCTTTCTGGTTATATATATATATATATATATATACATTATCCACAAAATGATGAGTGGGATGAGCAGGAACTAATTTGGTCTGGGATTGGCCCTTTTCAAGCTGTAATTTGATTTGGGATCGGCCCTGCATAATTATGAATCATAACCTTCATTATGACATAAATATTTATACGCCCCATAATTGCTAGTATCCATTTTAAATTCTAAAAGAATAAATCAGGCATCAGATGCAACTAATAATTTCATTTCAATAAATGTAAGCACCGAGATTAGCATAGAAGCCGAGTAATTCAGATTCAGTTCACTGTGTCCTGCGTATAATTTACAGCCACACACTCAAACAAACTGAGTTATTCTAGCGACCAACGACAGTTCACTGCCCTCTTTGTGCATTTAAACTTTGAGATTTATTCCAGCGCCAGTTCACTGATCTGTGCGTCCAAAATATAATTAGTTACAGTCTTCAAGGAGGTCTTGAACCTCCGTTCTGTTGCTGGGATTTGAACCCGAGTCGCCTTGAGAGCTTATGACATATTGAATCGAAAAATATGATTAGTTACACTCTTGAACGTCCGACCTGCTGAATAAGGTTTCGTTGCAGGGAGTTGAACCCGGGTCACCTTGAGAGCTTATGAAATATTAAATCCAAAAATATGATTAGTTACACTCTTGAAGGAGGGCTTCAACCTCCGACCTGATGGATGACGTTTCGTTGCCGGGATTTGAACCCGGGTCGCCCTGCGAGTTTATGAAATCTTACATCCAATATATAATTACTTATAGTCTTGGAGGGCTTGGACCTCCGACCTCCGGGATTTGAACTCGGGTCACATTGAGAGTTTATGAAATACTGAATCTAAAATATAATTAATTACACTGTTGAAGTAGGGTCTGAACCTCTGAGCCGATGGGATTTTGCCCTGTGGCCTTCGGATTTTATGAAATATTAAATCCAAAATATAATAAGTTAGACAGTTGAAGTAGGGCTTGAACCTTTGCCATATTTATTCCAGCGATAGATCACTTATATGTGTATTTATCAGTAAACTTTAAGGGTTTATGAAATATTACATCCAAAATATAATCATTTGAAATGAGGGCTTGAACTTCCTGGGTAACGTTTCGTTGGCGGGATTTGAACCCAGGATTTGAACCTCTGACCACATGGGTAACGTTCTGTTCCCGGTATGGGTGCATAAATATTTATGTCATATGTCATATTATGGTGCTGCATAACTGTGAACCTTATTCGCTGTGGTTGTGGTTGCATATATGCAGGTCTTTCTGTGGTGGTTCCCAACGGCCCTGAAATGCATTTCGCAGTTTCAATGGCATGGGCCGTTCTTAACGCAATGCCTGCTCTGCTCAATTCAAACCAATTCTTACCTCTCGTCACAGACAGAACTCAACCTCAGCCTCAACCTGGTACTCAGAGCTAGATCCATCCGTCACAAAACCTGACCTCCGCCCGCTGTTGCGCTTTAATTCAATTCAATTCTCTGATACCGATGGAAATTGGTTTGCACAGCCCAAAAAAGTAGGTCTATATGGTGCTGATAAACAGGGCCATGGAACTTGGCTAACAAGCAGGTCTGATAATGTATGTATAAAATGTGTAACTTATCTCCAAGAATTTGGGAGGATTAAATAATTGAATCGTATTATGTTGTGGTTGCAGGAGTTATGTTGGGAGCTAAGCGGTTATAGCATGTATCAACTATGCAGAGGACGCATCTATTTCAGAGTAATCTCAACTGAATACTTTTCCTTTTCTCACATGACGTGACTCAGAGAGTTGCATGACCTGTACTTGTACTGTGCTGAAAGTATCTTCTGGGGAGGCTCTGTATTGGAGGATCTTCTGCTGGATTTTGAGGACTCTTTGTTCGATCAAGCGATTATTTTAGGGGCTGCTCTGTTCAATTTTCTTCCATATCAAACGGGGGATCCTCTGTTGGATTTTCTTCTATATCAAACTAAAGGTATTTAAACTCCTTCCAGTTATCTTATCATCGTTCTTTCTTTGATCATTGTCTCATAACATATTAAATTCAAGTTTAGCTCTCTTTTCGCTACCTACCATATTTAATTTCTTCGAAAAATAACATGTAATTCAGATATATACTGGACATTGAGGTTCAGATCGAGTGTAGGTTTTGGCAAATCATTTGGGTATCACCGAACAGATAGATATCTATTTTGGCAAACTGAAAGGCAGTGAAAATTTTCTGAGAGATTTGTTGGACTCACCCTATTTCCCAAATTTGTAGTTAATAATTAGAACTATCCCCAATACCTTTACTGTTTTAACCACAGCTTCACCAATGTCCAGGTCCCTATCAAATGGCTGGTGCTAATATATATGACTTTTCCCCACAGCTTCACCAATGTCCAGGTGCCTATCAAATTGCTGGTGCTAATATATTTGAAATAGACTGTGAAAGTTTTCTTTGACTTATTCTTTTCAGGTATACCTGCAGCCGATGATATTTTCTACCAAGAATTTCTTTAGGCTGGCTTAATTTAGTACAAAACATTTCAGGCATACCTGCAGCCGATGATATTTTCTACCAAGAATTTCTTTAGGCTGGCATAATTTAGTACAAAACATTTCATTAGTATGATATTTATAGATCGTAAAACTGAGAGACTGAATCTAAGTATTAATAGATCGTAAAGTTTGATAGGAATCACGAGCTGATAATTATAATCTTGGTATGTTACGCTCAGAGAAAGGTGATCTACCCGACTATGTTTGGAGATTAGGAATATAGTGAGGCAGTTAGCTGCAGAAAAAAGCCACAAGATATGAGTGAGCTAGTTTAATACAGTGAGAGAGTTGTGGAGAAAAGCCACCCGATATGTTTATCCTTCTCGTTGAAACAGTCATTA
>APFE030636235.1:10516-55183 GCA_000404065.3 Pinus taeda
AGCATTTACCCTAAAAAATATTCAGCTTTCAACCTCCCAAATAACCAGCCCAATGCTTCATTTTATAGTGCAAAGGATGGAGGTTACAGGTCCACCATTGAAGGGATAGAGTCCTCCTTCAAAGGGATAAGCTCCTCACATCAAGGGGTTAGCTCCTAAAGGTATGGGATGCATGAACCCTTAAGGAGTGAACTCGCCACCACAAGATTCCCTCTAGAAGCTTCCAAAAATGACTCAAAGTGAGTTTTTGAGAATGTACTTGCACCTTTTTAACTTTTATAGGGTTTCGCACCCATAACATAGATACAGAGCAGTCTGGTGCATAGGGGACCTGACCAATAGGTGCGGTACCACAGGTGATGCTAAGAGAAAGTGCGAAACCAGAATTTTAGAGATTTTTAAGGTCTTTCTCTAATTTTCAAGGCTTGATATGAAGAAATGAGGTTTAAGACTTGCAAAGGAGGTAAGTATGAGTGGTGATAGACTCACACAGATTGCAGAAAGTCATGGTGACAATTTTTTGTGCAACAGATTGCCCCCTAAAGTGCGAAGTCTGTAATAGATGAGGATGGTTTTTGTCATCTATGAAGAGTGAAGTACTTTATCATTTCAAGGATCTTCCTGTGGATACCCCGGTGAGAACCTGTAAAAACATTCAATGCAAAATATATATATATATATATATATATGAACATATCATCGCTGAGGTAGGCCATTCCCATAACTCAGATCACTGACTAGAACTATCTAAACTTGCTCTGAACAAGGAATGATTTTGTATCATACAAGTATAGACATATGTAGACACAGTATGGGCCAACCCATTGTTTAAACGAATAGTCCACTATATAATGAATAATAAAATCCTCATATTCTGGATGGTGGAAACTAAAGATCTAGGTCTTGGATTTCTGCTTCCCAAACTAGTACGATTCTATCCATGTGAATGAATGTGTCAAAGTCGACATGGAAGTAAACGACTTGATACCAGTCAATGATTAAAATTGTTAACAAGTGTGAGAGAACCACACCAGTAATGTCATGGCTCTCAAAGTAACTCAGTAAATCTAATTGAAATGTGAATAAATGATCAATGTCAAACATGTCACGGATTCCTTTGATCGAGGTCATGATGCAACCTGTCGTCAAAGGCGAGAAACCTGCCATTGAGGCATGCAATATTCCAAGGTACTGACGATTTCTAGATCATCTTTCTAGATAATGAGTTGGAGTCGATAGAAAGCGATCCGTCGTAGGCAAGCCCACGACACGAAATCATAGATCAAGTTTTGAAGAAATGTATTTGGCAAGGACTAACTCAGGGATGGTCAAGATGGATGACAGATATTTTGCAAATGAATGGTTTATTTGAACTGACCTCTTAAACACATAACGACACTGCAAATGGTTTGGTGACAATTGACCCAAAGCTAATACCTAGAAACCGGTTGAAGACTTTCAATATGTTTTGATTAACTGTTAGGCAAAGGACTTCCCAACCCAGGTGAACAAAAAGTGTCATGTTCAAGAGTGGTTAACTGCTTTTCTAAACACAAAGTATAACAAACAAGTTCATTTTTCTCTCATTTCCCCCACCATTTTTGGCAAGTACCTCTTTATTTTTGACAAGCTTGAGGAGGATAACATTTGCTTGATTATAAGCTCATCCTTCGGATGAGTCCAACTTAGTTTAAAATTTGAACCCTAAGAAGGAGTGGTCCATTCCTATTTTAGATTGAACAGGTCCTCTACTGTTAAATTTTAATGAGTCCAATATAGGAGAAACTCAGTGTTTTTCAATTTTAGGGAGTCAGAAGAAAAACTTAAGAAAACTCCATGGTTGTCCTTTTTCATAAATTTGTGTCTTCCAAGCCCGAAAAAGTATAAAATAATACTTGAGAGAACCTCTTAATCATTACGATCAAGGAGTACTTTTCATAATTAGTGCCTTCAATCTGAAAAAGTAAAAAAGAAATCGAAAACACGTCGTTTTATAACAAATATCGAACTTGAAACGACAAAAGTCCAGCAATCTTTTCATTTTTATACGGTCAAAAAAGAGATGTAAGTGGACCGTCCTTTTAATTCCATTTTAACGAGTTTAAAAAGAAAAAACTAGGAAATCTTTTTATATTTTACGAGTTAGAAAAGAGCTTAAAGAGGACTTGTCCTAGAGGAACGAGTGGTGTAAAAGGTAGCAACTGGTTCTGGAAATGGTGGAACTACTCAAAACATGTAATAGTGAAGAGGCTGGCTAACAAAACCACTCATAACTGCGGTCCCTCAGGAAAGGAAAAACAACCAAGTGAAATCATATGATCAGCCAAAGAGATGGTGGCGATTGAATGAAAACAACCCTGGCTCATCTAACAGAATTTAGTAGATAAAGATGGCAATCACGAGATGTAAAATGGGTATGGGTTCATTTTTACACAAGCTTGAACCAAAGAGAACTTTGCTTGGATTTGATTTCATGTTTACACAAGCTTGAAAGGAAAAACTATGCTTGTTATACGTTCGCATGCCCCTAGCATAATGACGCAAATCAAGGTACATGCCCCCCAAGCTTCATTGCATTCAACCAGGTGGATGAAATGAAGGTTTACCTTCAAGTTCTTGAAAAGACTCAACTCGAAAAGGGAGTTGTTTCATTTTTTAATGAGGTTGACACAAGGAAAGAACTATCCTCAAAACCCTTGTTACATTTTTTAAACGAGCTTGACACAAGACAAGGAAGTATGCTCTAAAATCCTTGATTCATTTTTCAACGAGCTTGACACAAGACAAGGAACTATGCTCAAGACTCCTTGTTTCATTTTTTAACAAGCTTGACATAAGACCAGGAACTATGCTCATGACTCCTTGTTTCATTTTTTGACAAGCTTGACACAAGACAAGGAACTATGCTCGTAGCATTCAGTTTCATATTTTAACGAGGTTGAGATGAGAAGAAAATATCCTCATGACCTAGTTTAATTTTTTAATAAGGTTGAGACAAGAAGAAACTATCCTCACAACATCCAGTTTCATTTTTTAACAAGGTTGAGATGGGAACAAACTATCCTCGTGTCCTAGTTTCATTTTTTAACAAGGTTGAGACAGGAAGAAACTATCCTCGCTTCCTAGTTTCACTTTTTAACGAAGTTGAGACGGGAACAAACTATCCTCGTAACATCTAGTTTAATTTTTTAATGAGGTTGAGATGGGAACAAACTATCCTCGCATCTACTCTCTACAATCTACCTATATAACCTATTGATTCATTTTTTTTAATGAGGTTGACACGGGAAAAGAATTGTCCTCATACCTGATTCATTTTTTAACGAGGTTGACTCAGTAACAGGAACTTTCCTCGAAACCCTTGTTTCATTTTTAAACGAGCTTGACACAAGACAAGGAACTATGCTCGTAGTATCCAGTTTCATTTTTTAATGAAATTGAGATGAGATGAAACTATCCTCGGGTCCTAGTTTCATTTTTTAACGAGGTTGAGATAGGAAGAAACTATCCTCGCGGAATCCAGTTTCATTTTTTAACGAGGTTGAGACGGGAATAAATTATCCTCGCATCCTAGTTTCTTTTTTTAATGAGGTTGAGATAGGAAGAAACTATCCTCGCACCAGATTCATTTTTTAACGAGGTTGACTCAGTAACAGGAACTTTCTTCGAAACCCTGATTATGGCTTCCAACTGGAAGAAAGACATGTCAATGAACACACCTTGATCATGGCTTCCAAGAGGTCTTCATCAGAAGGAATAATAGTTCTCTGGAAGGAACACATGTCCAGGGACTCAAGAGGGATAAGAACATCACGTTCAAGAAATCCCATAGAGTTTTCCATGTCAATTACCAGATCTAAATCAAAAGAAGATGAGCAAAGAGTGAGAGGCTCATTTACATCGGTAATTGAAAACATGGGACCAGTTGCCACATAATTAACCTGTGGTGGGGTAGATACCACTTTAGAATCAGGAACATTTAGGGGTGTTATATTATTGGTAGTTGAAACAAGACTAAGGAGCGAAAGTTGGTCTACAGTCACAATATTTCCATTGTGAGGGAAAGACATCACGCGAAAGAGTGTCGATACGACAGCTTTCATTGCATAAACATAGTTGCGCCCAAGGAGTAAATTGAAATCCAAGGGACCTCGAACTATCATAAGATCAATATAGACAGTTTTACCTTCCAAGGTAATAGAAAACTTAGGAAGGATTCCTAAAGTTTCACTAATGGTTCTATTAAAAGCTTTCAGATTCTGTGTAATAGGCACAAGCTGAGGGGAACCCAAAGCTTTCCAAGCAGTTGAGGATAAAATACTAACAGAAGCACCTTCATCTACTTGAATGTGGTGTATGTCCCTACCACCAGCCTTGAAAATTATTTGGAAAGGGATGGAGGAAGGAAGACAAGGTTCTGGCAGTCTATTCCAATCAAAGGAAAAGACCTTAGTACTTGGAGGGGGTTCTGTAGAAACAGGTAAAATGCCCCCTGGCGTAGAAGAATCTGATGTAACAAGAAGAACCTGAGCGGTATGAAGTTCTCTCTCTAAAGGGAGAGTGGGATCAACCGAATGTGAAATTGAATCGACCACTTGATCAACTAATGGATCATCAACCTCAGTGATATGAGTTTCACTCTCCAATGGAAGAGTGGGATCGATTGTTTGAAATTAGATCAATCACTCCGTCAGTTGACGATAGGTTGGGAGAAAGTTTACGGTAACTAGTTGGAAATTCTTGTTGTGGAATAGTAAGGTTTTCCAACAATTTTGAGGCTTCATCCATGTGAGGAAAAATGTGGGTTTGATGACTCCCTTTGGATAAATTACAAGGTAACCTAACTTTACCCTTTTTCCCAGGAACTTGACTATCACTGGTTGATGGATCAATGGAAAGCTGATGAGATTTTTCTGACCATACTTCCAAGACCTTAGGAATACCAGGACAATTAATAAGGAAGTGGTCACCCTTACAAAGCCTGCAAGGGTATTTGGGTTTACGATGCATGTTGGAGTTTTCCTCAACACAACTAACACTTACAACCATGGTTGGTTGGTTGACTTCTTTCTTATATTGCTTCTTTTTCTTCTTCTTCTTCCCTTTCTTCCCCTTCTTAGCCACCTGGTTACTAGCGTCAAGGATTTTACCAAGTGAAGAGGAAGAAATGGAGGAAGAAATATTAGGCGAAGAAGGTAAAGGGTCAACAGAAGGTTGGTGATGTTGAGATGGTGAACTCTTTGAGGTGAAGTATTCGGTTGAGGTGGAACAATTGGAGTATTTCAGGCCAATGAAGTTGAAAATAACCATATCAGTAAACCTATTGTAAATCCAAGTAATGACAAAGTAGCCATATAAGGAGGATCAACATTTCCAAAGCAAGGAAAAGTACTAGGATTCTCGTTAAGAGGGGTTCCTTAGTTAGTAAATTCTGGAACAATTTCCATTATATTCAACTTCAGAGAATTTTACTAACAATTTAAAACTAAAATTAAAAATTCACAATTTACACCTAACAATTAAAATTCATAATTCACACCTATGGTCTCTTAAAGTAAAAACAAACAAATTAACACGCGCTACCAAATCTAGGATTCAAACCACACACAAACAGTAACTTTCCGTACCGAAAACACTAGTTGGTGATGAAATCCAACGTTGCAAAATTCAATACATAAATGGCGGTTGGAACAGTTACCCCGACAACCTGCTTAATGAAACAGACTGGCACAAGTTTCTTCACAAAACCGTCTCGAGTGAAGAGAACACCCTAGAGAGTCCAAGTGAGTCTAGTCGATGTCTGCTCCAGGTACAGTGAGACCCGTCCTTCACCGTCACATTAGGAAAGAATATTAAGATTATGGTCATTAAGGTTACCAACAGTAACAAATATAACTGGGGGAACAGTCTACGATCCGATCCACGCACAAGGGTAGAGTAACAAAGCTCAATCCCCTTGAAGACTCCTCGACATGATCAATCCGAGGTTTACCAATAAGTGACCCCAGGCTCCTTGACAATGGTTAATCTGAGGTTTACCGTTCTTAATATGCTCAAATCTTCTATCTTTCCCAATGAGACAGACTTGATTATCTCAAAGGTTCGGACATGATCTCGTGATTGACTCCTTTAAGAGGAGCTTCCCAGATTATATCAATTACAATTGGATTTTTTCCTACCGCAAGATCAACTACTTGTTTGTTTTACTGTCTTGGAGATTTAACTAAAACCTATTCCAAGACACTAGCCTAAGCTAGATTGGTGGAAAGAGCCCTAAAAATGCAAAAATTACTAGATGAATTTTAATTAAGCGATATGTTATTTAGTTTCTTATTACTCAAAAGGGTAAACGGTTATGAAACCAATGGTGTTATGACCCGACCGAAAACTGAATGTAATAAAATATGATAATGTAATATTTTCAATTCGATGAATCCTAACTAAAGAAAGGAGAGAGTTTCCATTCACTTCCAACAATGCAAAAAATTGATCACTAAGAGAAAATATAACAAATATTCTAATGCACTAATTTCATCAAGAAAAACTAATGCAAATCAATTCCAAATCAGTTTTTATTTTTATTTTTGTGTGTTAAAAACAAGCATAAAAATATGTAAATTCAAATCAAAGAAAACTGATCTAAATCTACGATTGATTTTTCATAATGTAAACTATGCAATTGTAATCTATGCACAATTCACTTGAAAAATATGCAAATGTAATCTATGCACATTTTCATTCATATTCTGAAAATGAGAATTCTAATTATGCAAGTGTGATCTATGCAAGAGAATTCTCAAACACAATATGATTCTAATGTAATCTAAGAACCAATCAAGTGCAAGTCAAGAAAATTGGGTGAGAGTTCCAAAGATCAAAAAATAAAAACACTCAAAGGTGATTAACACTCATACACAATTTAGCCCCCAAAGATGCAAAATTGTGAAAAGAATGAGACAAACCTCCAAGTAATAACCAAAGGAAATCAAATTAAGAATTTCTCAAAAAAGAGACTTAAAACACCCAATTAACTTAATGGATTGATGAGATGAAGAATTTGCTGAAAGAAACTCATAAACAAGGCTTTTTGACAGAAAAATACAAATCTGGGTAGATGCTAAGAATCCTAAATTAAATCTAAACTAAAATAAAAGAAGAAATCTAAGTTTTTCAAGAAATTAAACAGGGTCCGCAGGCCCCAAAAGTAACAGGTGCGGTACCGCTCTATGCACTAAAGGAACAGTGCAGAGATTTCCACACTATCTTGTAAAAATAAAGCACGGTCCCATAAAAACTTCAAGGAAAACATAAAAGACTTCAAAACTTTGAAAAATAGAGAAAACCTAAGCTACCCAAGCAGATATCAATCAATCAAAAACCAAGAAAAACGTTTCCTCATCAAAATAAAAGAGAACCAAAAACAACAAGTTCTTTCCCTAGTGGAGTCGCCAATTTGTTGGCTGGATAAATCGTTCTTGCGGACAAGACCGATATCCCTAGTATCAACTGATATCTAGCAACAAGTAGGACAAGCAAATCTACCTTTCTCTAAACATATTGCGATTAATTAATAAAAACTAAAGAGGTGTTTTAGACCCTACCTTAAGTCCAATGCTAGTTTGTGGCAGCCATCCTCCAACGGCTCCAAAAGGGGTTCCTTTTAAGAACCTGCAATCACAAACAAGCACACATCAAATAACACCTGCATAGCTAATATAATAAATCATGTTCATCATGTGATCAAGAATCATGAATAAACCATAAAACACAGCTTATGAGAAAAATAAACTTGTTGTATTACTTTGAAATGGAAGAACTTTCCAACCTTGGTGCCTTGATGTTGTACAAGCTCTTCCTAGGGTCCAAACGAGGAATCTCCTCTACTTTACGAGCCTCACTCCCTTCAAATGAGATCAAAGGTATGTAATCTTCCTCTCAAAAGCTTCAATTAGGAAGACTAAGTTCCAGCAGCATTTACCCTAAAAAATATTCAGCTTTCAACCTCCTAAGTAACCAGCCCAATGCTTCATTTTATAGTGCAAAGGAAGGAGGTTACAGGTCCACCATTAGAGGGATAGAGTCCTCCTTCAAAGGGATAAGCTCCTCACATCAAGGGGTTAGCTCCTACAGGTATGGGATGCATGAACCCTTAAGGAGTGAACTTGCCACCACAAGATTCCCTCTAGAAGCTTCCAAAAATGACTCAAAGTGAGTTTTTGAGAATGTACTTGCACCTTTTTAACTTTTACAGGGGTTCACACCCATAACATAGATACAGAGCGGTCAGGTGTGTAGGGGACATGACCAATAGGTGC
This sequence comes from Pinus taeda, assembly GCA_000404065.3. Lineage (NCBI taxonomy): Eukaryota > Viridiplantae > Streptophyta > Pinopsida > Pinales > Pinaceae > Pinus > Pinus taeda. The sequence continues at coordinate 18,832 of APFE030636235.1, forward strand.
GGTATCGCATGTAATGCTAAGGGAAAGTGCGAAACCAGAATTTTAGAGATTTTTAAGGTCTTTCTCTTATTTTCAAGGCTTGATATGAAGAACTGAGGTTTAAGACTTGCAAAGGAGGTAAGTATTAGTGGTGATAGACTCACAAAGATTGAAAAAAGTCATGGTGACAATTTTTTGTGCAACACCAAGGCAGAATTAAACTACACTATAACCGAAAAGGAGCTCCTAGCTATAGTCCATTCCCTAAACAAGTTCTGACACTACATCACTAGCTATCAAACACTCGTACACACTGGTCATGCTATAATTAGGTATTTAATGAATAAACTAGATGTAAATGCTTGTATTAATAGACGGTTACTTTTATTGCAGCATTTTGATTTGACTATTGTTGATAAGCTAGGTAAAGAAAATGTTGTTGTTGATTTTCTGTCTAGACTACATCTACCTGTAGGTGAAGAAGGAATGGTGGATGATCAAATGCTAAATGAACACTTATTTTCTATTTCAGTACTCTCTCCATGGTTTGTTGATATATAAAATTACTTGGTTTCAACATAGTTTCCGCCACACCTGTCCTCAAAAGAAAAAAGCAAGATCGTGAGGAAAAGTGCCCCAACCACTTGGATTGGGGGCAATCTTTTTAAACTTGGCCTAGATCAGATTTTGAGGCCATGTGTCAGGGAGGAGGAAGTCTTTGACATCCTCCTAACCTATCATGATGGGCCTTTTAGGGGCCACTTTGCAGCAAAGAGGACTGCCTTCAAAATTTTACAGGCAGGTTACTATTGGCCCACTCTTCATCAATATGTCAGGAGATACATCAACCAATGTGACCGATGTCAACGGATGGGGAAACCGACTCAAAGGGATGAGATGACCCTATAACCTCAAGTGACTTTCGAGCCATTTGAGAAGTGGGGCATGGAATTTGTGGGTCCTATCTACCCTCCTTCAAAACAGAAATGTTACATCATTGTGTGTACTGATTATCTGACAAAATGGGCAGAAACAAAGGCGATCAAAGCAGCAACAGAAGAAAAGGTAGCTGAGTTTTTGAGAGAAAATATCTTCTACAAGTTTGACTACACGCGAGAGTTAGTCACAGATCAAGGGAGTCAGTTTACCTCCAATTTGATTGAAGACTTGCTCGTACACCACAAGATTAAGCACAGAACTTCCACCCCTTATCATCCACAAGCAAATGGACAGGTGGAAGTCACCAACAGAGCTTTGGAGGGGATTTTGACTAAGTTAGTGAGAAGCAGTAGAAAAGATTAGGCAGATCGATTAGTTGAGGCCACCTGGGCCTATAACACCACCTAGAAAACCATCACAAGGTTTACACCCTATGAGTTGGTCTATGGTAAGAAGGCTCTGCTGTCAATAGAATTTGAATATAACACATTAAGGATGATAGCTCAGCTGGACCTAGATCTCATCCATGCACAAAAGGAAAGATTACTTCAGCTAAATGGATTGGTATGAAGAGAGAATGCAGGCCCTACTCCACTCAGAGGTAGTTTAACTTCAAAGAAAAATATGGCATGACAAACACCTCAAAGAAAAACAATTCCAACAAGGAGATTGGGCATTGCTGTATGATTCAGGATATAAAGATTTCAAGGGAAAACTGAGGACAAGATGGTTGGGACCATATACAGTAGAAAAATGCAATGACAATGGTTCAGTCCTTATTTGGACCATAGATGAAGAAGCCATCCCCATTCTCGTCAATGGGCATAGATTGAAGATCTATAGGAAGCCCCTTTCCAAGCAAGAGTTCATTGTGAATCTAAGAAAAATAGCGTTGGTAGTGGAGCATGTCCCTATCTCCACTCCACCCACACCCTAAGCAAACAAAAAAAAAGGAAAAACAAAGAAAAGAAAAAACAGAAAAAAAACAGAAAAAAAAGGAAAAAAACAGAGAAAAAAATAGAAAAGGAATAAAAGATCCCTGGGTGAAAACCTCTTGGAGGCACCCAGGGCAGGCAATGAGGGTGAAAACCTCCTAGAGGCGCCCCAGCTATCTCAAAAAAAAAGAGAAAAAAGAAGAGAAAAGAGAAAAAAAAACAAAAACACAAAAGACAAAAACAAAAAAAACAAAACCTCACTTCTTTTAAATAAATTGCAGGTTGCAGGAGGGTCACACAAGAGAAAAAAGACATGGCCAGGCTGCATACACCCTTCATAGTCCATCCCTCCATCACCGTTGTCCTTATCGAAGCCTTGGTCTCATTTGTTTTGAAAATTCCACATCCTACAAGAAACTCTGTGTATTCTACAGGAGGATCCTATAGAAACTACAGAAAGGCCAAAATCAAGTTTAGAAAAGAACCTGAGGGCTGGAAGTTTGTCTAGAAGACCTGTGGACCCCCCTGCCACCATCCATCTACCTATCTCTCCATTCCACCCCTGTGCACTCACACTTCCACTTGCATTTCTTTCCCTGCACAGACAAAATACAGAAATTCTACTTCTTTCATTCTGTAAACACAAAAAAAAATGATGACAAATAAAGTAGCAGCATTCTTCTCACTTATTCTTACCTGATACCTCCCAGCTACTATTTCTTTCATTCAAAACCTTTGTCAACTGTGTTTTTTAAGCCTGCTCAAGCATCAGCCTGAATTTCAGAAGGCGAAGCAGCTACAGGAAATCCTATAGGATTCCTGTAGCAGCTGATCCCTTTGAAAAATAAACTCCAGAGACAGGGTCAGCGCAGCAGGATTTATGAACCATGTAAGGAGCAGATTTTGATCGAGAAATCATCAGTAGAAGCCGAAAGCCAAGCATGCAGAGCACCAGCAGCAAAAGAAACAAGGAAATGAAGTGCCAAAGTCTGAAGCATGCATAGCACAGCAGCGACTAAGCAGGTAAGTGGTTAAACCTATTCCTCGATTGCATGAATATTATTTCAAAACTGCATGAACTATGGGAATGGTCACGATTAATCAAAATCGGTGGTTAACTAATTGGCCACCCTCGTTCAATTTACACACTCTCATGAAATTCAATTAAGCCACGTCTAATTCAAACTGTCGATCAGATACGCAATCAGTACGTGTGGCATGTCAATTTGGGAGGGAAACATTCGAAACTGATAGTGGGGGCAGCGTATAACGGGAGTAAGGAAGGTGATGGCAGTCAGGTGACATGAAGAACCATAATTATACTGGTGTAGGACCAACAGTCCAGATGGGGATAACATACCCACCCGACCACTTCACCTCCTCACCGTGGATTACGCCAGCAGTTAAGTATAGTGTGGTCTAAGCCTCCACCACCCTTTGTTTCATTTTCATTTACAACATCCTCGACTGCAGTACTCATCTACCACCTTCAGAATAGCGAACCAGGTGTTTTCTACCAATTTTTCAAAACCCTTCCTTCTATTGGGTTCTACAAGAGCAGTACTGCATTCTATAGGAGCAGAAACACCTTCTACAGGAGGATTTCTACAGGAAGGACAGAGAGTAGCTCTGCAGCAGAGAAATTTGGAATTCTTATCAAATTCAAGCTGGGAATGAAAATAGAGTATTGGTTGAAGAAAAACAAGGAAAGAGAAATTCAAAAGTCTGTTGTGTCTTTTCTGAGTTCTACACCGTCTCTTCATTTCCTTCTCTGCATTCATAATCTGCCTTTTTCTTCTTCACATTCTATTTTAAAAAATGGAGATTTAATCATATAAATCAAACCGGGGAAGGAAACGAAATTGCAAGTATGTCTACTCTATGAAAAACCACTATTTTATATAAGTCCTTGTTCTGTCAAAGTATTGATTTCTTCCGACAACCAAGAAGCAAATTTAGGTTGAGAACAGTTTGAAGAAAGGGAAAATTGCAAATTGGTGTTGTGAAGAAGAAGCACACGGGAAATTCCTCCTACAGTTTCAGAAAAGAAACAAAGCTCAGTTGTCCCTCTGTTTCTGATTTTGGAAATTGTGGTTTTTTTTCCTCACTTGCGCACTTTCAGAAACTGCTAAACACCATGCCATGAGGCTTTATGAGAAAGGAGCCTTTGAAATCCAACAAATTGCATGAGCACCCCAAGGTGGTGGCCCTATTCACCAAGGAAAACTGGATGTCTTTATTTGAAAGAAATCATGGATATGATGATGAGGTGACTGAAGAATTTTTTATGTCCTTAAGACCCCATTCGAAAACACATGCTACAATCAGCCTCAGGGGTTCCACCCTAGAGCTTACACCTGATTTTATCGGTAGTATAGGTCTTCCACTTAGGCTCCCTTGGAGCAACGAGGAAAAAACATTGGGACAGGTTGCTAAGAAGACATTTTTCAGCCTGAGGAGCATCCTGTAGAGGATAAAAATGAGGTCAGAAGGACAATATTACCTCCTCCATGGAGTGAAGTCAGCTACCAAATAATGAAATATATCACTTGTGAAGGAAGGTTCAGTATAATTTATGGTTATCACTTCAAGTTATTGCATGAATTGAGATATGGGATGGACCTACCTGCAGTTGGGAAACTCAGTCTCCCATATTTCTTCCTTCAGTCCTTGATAGAATGTGGCACCAAGTTGAATGCAGGGGTCCCAGACTAGCTGACCCACCATGTCCTCATTAAATTATTGGTGGAAGATGCCCTGCACACATACACCATCCCCATAGCTTGGGAAATTTTTAGGAATATGTCTAGGGGAGATGACATCAAAACCTTGACTGAGAACCTTAGCCCATCTTGTAGTGAGGAGGAGGAAGATAAAGAGGAAATTGAGAAGGGAATTCATGAGGAGGAACAAAATATTCAAACAGAGGAGGAACAGGAAATAGAGGAGAAACATAAAGAAGAGGAGAAACTTGACAAATCCACTGTTGTACCTAAGGCAGAAAAGAAAACAGCCTAAAAAACAGAGAAGAGGAAAAGAACAGAAGTTGAGAAGAAAAAGCCTAAGAAAGCCCAGAAAAATATTTCCATAGGAGAGGTAGGGACCCAACTAGAAAAGGAGAAGACACTACCAAAGATAGCAGAGACACAAGAAAAAAACAGCAGACACAAGAAAGACTGCAGAGGATGAAGGAAAAGAATGGCAGAAAGAAACATCCCCTGAAACATTGGCAAAGGAAGTAGCAGTTGTGTTTGCTGCATTGAGCACTCCAACAAAACAAAAGGGAAAAAGAAAAACACAAGCATTCATGTATTTCAAAGCTAGGAGGAGCACTAGGATTAAGGTGGGCAAGCCCAAACCACCATCCAAAGAACCCATTATCATTGAGGATGCACCTATTGAGAAGAAGGAGGAATATCCCTCCAAGATCTCTATCACCTACGAGAGGGGGAGTCCCAAAACCTCCACCTAGAAGGAAAGAGTCAAATTGATGGACTCCAAGGCAATCCTACAGGAATCTCAAACCTCTCTACATGAAACACTGGCCAAGTTGAAAGAAACTAAACAATTGGAAAAGGAGGCAGTAGAACAGTCACAAGAGGAAGGTAAGGCAAAAGAAATACCTAAGCCAAGCCCTAAGCATAATTTAGGCTCATATTACAATCTGCTAGAAGGTGGGAAGATCATCCCATAGCAATTTGTTGTGCCTCTTTTCTTTGAACTAGAACAAGAAAGGGTCAGAACCCACACGTGGATGTATATTGCTAAATCTAAAGGAGTTGAGGATATAGGGCACATGGAAGACCAGTTGAGAGAGTTGAGAAGGGAGTTGGGCATGGTAAGACACACAGAGAGCATTAGAAGAGCCCAACTACAGGAAGAAAATGAACTGCTAAAAAAGCGGTTACAAGAACGGGAAACACAATGGGGAGACAAGTCACCAATTTTTGAAGGACAGCAACAACAGGGAGGTCCCCTAGTAGATAATGAAGCAACAGAGAAATAGTAGCAAGAGGAAGAGCCACAAACCGATGATGAAATACTGATGAAACAACAGCAAGAAAAGGAATCTCAGGTAGCAACTGAAGTGTTGATTTTGAGAGAGCGGTTGCAAGAAAAGGAAGCCCATATGGCCTGCATGGCTAGCTGGGCAATGGAGGCCTTGTAGTGCAGACAACCAGCTAGATCCTATGCACTATATCTCAAAGACCAATGGCTCCAATTCCAAATCAAAACATTGGCCCAGAGGGACACAATCCCATTCCAAAATTATGATTAGTTTATGCATTTATGTGATAATAGTTCAGTAGCGAATAGAGCCAAATTAGCAGAATTTTACCTCCATAATATGGCACTACCAGACATGAGCTTGTGGGATCCGAATTCTGCACTAGGAGACCTACAGCTCATGGCCATGGCTTCCTGGTTGAGTCATGAAGATAAGAGGGCAGTGGAGATTCAAAGGATCATGACAAAGGAGCTAAGTGAACCCCTCATAATAAGGGCAGAACCAGAAAACCCCTTAGCTCTCATTTATGCCCATCAACACCTTGTAGACAATCCTCAAGTCCTCCTTGATTATGTTGACAGACAAGCACAAGCTATCGCTCATTTTGAAGATATGGAGAGACTATTTGGCGATCACTGCCTTCATGCATGCATGAGAAGGTGGAATACCTTGTCATATAGCCTAAAGATCAGGGAGTATCACTCCCCAACCAGAATGAGGGAGGCTATGATGAGAGTGCCCCTATATAAACAATCAATGCAAACCTTGAAGGCCAATTGGATTGGCCTTAAGTTCAATCCTCCACTACTACTAGGACTGTTGGAAGGGTTTAAAGAGGAGGAAGAATAGAAACATTGGGAGAAAGTGGACAAAAAAGCAGGTTTTCATGAAAAAGAAGAGGATATAACATCAGAGGCTTGGGATGTCAGGGAAGCTGTTAAAGCTATCAAAGATGAAGAACTAGATTAGTTGCTCAGAGGATGAGCAACCCATTCAGCAGAGGGGTGATGATGAGCCCCAGAAATGGGTAACTATATGGACTCATTTTGCCTATTATTTTCATTTAATCCACCATTCTCCATATTTTTGTGCATTTTTTTGAATATATTTATGTCATTTGAGTAGATGGGGATAGTCACTTTGCCACATAGTCTAATGAGTGTTTATTGCAAATTTTTGGACAATTTTTGGACAAGGACTAGGAATTTATGGGAAGAATGACAACCAAACTCAAGGAAATAGGGCTAAGGACTTATAGGAGGTGTGTCTCCTACATTAATGACCCCTTCCTCGAGTTCTCCACCAGTAGCTTGGAGTACAAAGGCCACCACATTGATGATTCCAAGGGGCAACCGAGTAAGTCTAGTAGAGTTGTTGTTATCTTCAGTTTAGGCAGCCGAATTCCTTAAGTTTAGGAGGAATGTTGGGAGTCCCCACTTGTATAAATAAGAAGGCTTCAAGCCTCAGTAAGTTAGCCATTTGATAGTCTATTTTTGCACTTTTTTGTAGTCATGTACTCAGCTCATTTTCGAGCTCTTTTTGCAGACAGTTTTGTGATGTAACTATTATTTTTTGATCAATGAAGATGAATCCAGCTTTGAACCAGCACTGATATTTTTTAGAGGGCTGAAGCTTTTGGGTTAGGGACGAACCCAAGCTACCTAGCACCTCCCTCATGTATTTATATGTTTTTTTCTTGCATGCATAAGCTGATTTCTATTGTTTAGGTTAAATCTTGCTTTGGTAAAATAGGTTGCTTTGGATGGTTAAATTAGTTGTTCTTGCTTTGAGTTGCTTAAGAAGTTTTTTGTATTAATAGAGAAATATCCAAAAAGGTTACCAATAGGTCTTGATCTCCTTTCTACCTCCTTGGGACCATGATTTGAGGTCAAGGCACTACTATTGCCACCAAAAACACAGTTTTTGCCTTTCATGCAATTGCTAGTGTGATGTTTTGAGTTGGAGAAGTTGATATTTGCTTAGATCCACATGCTTAGACCATTTCATATTCATTTACCATGGCTTTCTCACGTAACTTCCTGTTCATAAATTTTTGTTCATCAAGTTTATGTTTTTAGGTCAGATTTTAGGTCAAAATAGACAAACTCTATTTTTCGGTTTTTGCTTTGGTCAGTTTTGGGAAATAAGTGTGCAGCTCGCTTGTAGAACACTCCAGCTTATCATTCCTCCATAGAAAAACCTGTACCAGTTCATCTCTCAAGATTTCCCCACTCATTCGCCTCATTTTGCCAACTTGCCCTAATTTCTGCATTTTTCCATAAAGTTGCTTTCTGCCTGTTGAACAAATCCAACCATCTCCTTCATTCCTGATCTTCATTAACAAAATCCTAGACCCCTCAACACTTTCATTCAACCTTCATTTCCATTTTCCCACCATTTTTCCACCTTCAAACCTCCAAAAATCACTTTCTGCCTCCTCCTGTAGATTCTCCTATAGAAGCTTCTGTAGATCCCCTACAGCTTCTTGTAGAAGTTCATGCGAGCGATTTTTCGAAGTCTTATCACAATGGAAATATCCATAAGGGTACGAGGGAATTCTTAGGATCTCTCCACACCTTCCTCATCTTTAGCAAAAGCCAACTCCATCCTTCTCTGCCACCAAACCTCTACACAGTCACAATCAGTCAAATCATAAGCATAATAATTCCACATAAAATACGCAAAAGTACAAAAAGATGATTTCTTCCCATCTCTCTTCAGAAGTAGCTTGAATAAATGCAATTTACCTTTTTCAGAAGTCAATGGTACCCATTTCAATAGTTTCCATCTCTTTTCTTGCACAACTAGGGCTTTCTAGGGTTTGTGTTTCATTACAGTTTTTCATCTCTTTCTGCAAGTAGAATAGCCCCTATAGAATTAACTCTCTTCAATCATAGTAAAAGCTTCTTCTAAGAACTCATAGAAGTTGGCTTAAGCTCCTAGCAAATGTGTGCCAGCTGATCAAGTGACAACCTGCCGTAAGAGCTAGTACTTGTGCATACAGCACTATCGCTTCCAGGTTTGTTACGAATTACAAGGTTGATAAAAGTAAAGAAGGAAGCCCCAAGAGTTGCAGCATTATTGCTGCAATACTGGAGCTCATCAACAACTGCGAGCACCACGTAGAGTTCAGCATCGACGGTAGGGGATGTGCCATAAATTTATAGACACGAAGCAGAATTGGTTCGGATGTCGTTGCCTCACCCATGGGCTAGACGGCAAACCATGAAAGATAAGGGAAAGGCTATAAAAATGGAGACAAATGGTAGAATTGCAGTTAATAGATTGTCTTTGATGCACCTTGAAGATTTGGATCTCGTGGACAACAATAATGGTCTTGCAAAATTGCAACACAACCTGCAGCAAAAAGTGCGTATAGAAGATACGAAATTGGAAAATGATTGTGTTGGTACGAGGAGTTCCCATATGTGGCACCCCAACTAGAGCCAAAATCCTATGAGGGGGTATTCTGCGTTAACCGTGTAGAGTAGAATAAGTAGTATCAGTTGCGTGAATTGTCAGTGACATTGGAGTAGGAGCTGGAAGAAGCGTTGCAGGAGACAAAAAGGGAGTTGTACGTCACTCACAGGAAGGTGAAGTGCGGAGCCTAGGCAACGCATGTCGCCGCACTAACGAGTGACTAGGGACGAGTCACGATGATTATGTTGGGGGCCTATTGGGTAGCGGAGGTCCCATGTAACAATTTTGGGGCTTAAAGCCTATAAGATAGGATAATAATATTGTAAATCTCCGAAATATGTGGAGTGCAAAATGTAATAGGTCGAGTCAAAGGGTTGTCCGCCCAAGAAATAATATAGAATAATAGGAAGTAAGTCGGCCTACCCTCAGTTCGTAGACCATGGGAATGTATAAATAGAGTGTGGCTCTAAGGGAAAAAGGCAGTTCTTGTTTTTTATAGATCTAAGTGCTATGAGTTTGTAAGGATAGTAATCTTTGTGTCTATAAGTTTGAGTCGAGGGTGTTGGTGGGTAGGTAGAGGCTTTGCAACTGTGTGCAAAGAGTCCTGGTAGAGTTTGCAGTTGTGTGCGCGAACCCCTGCAGCTGAGTGCGCAGGGTAGATCTAGTTGTATTGGTGATAGAGTTGAATAAAAATAAGTTGATTCTAAATTAATGTGAACCTGGTTAATTTATGATTGATATATCTATTTGTTCTGTGTGCTTATGCTTATATTATGAGTTTATGCAAATTTATAACTTTTTTGGGTGTGCGAACTGGTTATCTCTATTAAATGTTTGCTTAAAGACCGTAAGAAGTAGATCTGATCTGTAACAAACTCAGTAATAATAAATATTAAGGGATTGCCGTGTTCTGGATCTGTGCAGAAGAAGAGTGGTGCGAGGCCACAGAATGGTGCACAAACCTTCCAGACCACATTAAGACATCCCAAGGGTGCGGAAACCTGTTCTAGCACCCTCCCCTGCTACCTCGGGTGAGACCTCAGTCCACACTCCACAGGTTATTGCCAAAAGGGCAGGTAGCTGTGGGATTTGTTTGGCTAAATAACTCTTTCGAATCTAGGTCAAGCCCATATAAGCCAACAACTACTGTGGCATGGAGATGATTGGTGTCATAAAATGGTATAGTTCATCCTTCAATATATGTCACAAAACTCCTCTCACCTCACATAACTCCTCTCATCTACAAAAATAAGAGTCCTCTCAAAATGGATGGTCTCCATCTCATTCATCCTGAAATAAGTGAATATTTCCATGGGTGACAAAGTGTGCTTGGATATTTAATAGAAGGAGCTATCACTAAAAAATTAAAAATACAATGTAGCATAATAGCTATCAGTAGGAGCAACAACCCTGCCAAGCTACTTCCCAACTAGATAAAGATACTCTTTAATTACCTCTTATAATGAACAAAAGATAACCTCAACTACCTATAGAGTCTACATATGCATGGTAGCAACAAAAACACTGTCGAAAACAACATCTACAACAAAGTTGGTCAATCTCTTCTTCTAGTCAAGGGCATGCCCAACTTTTGAAAAGTATCAGGTAGGCAAGGTCCACCTCATCCAGGCTCCTCTTCTTCTTCTACTCTCTCTGTTTAGGTTCAAAATAATACCAAAGGTGTTCGAAATTTATGGGTGCGTAAAAGTTATAAAACCATTGAGTTCTTCCATTTTTAATCATTGTTTGTAAGAATTGAATCTAAATTGAAAAAGTCGTGCAGGTTCCTTCTTTTTAGCTGAAAGTAACCTAAGCTTTGGAGAGTTGTAAGATTTAATGGATCTAAGTATAGTCTACTTAAAATATAGTAACATGGTTTAAAACTATAGGCATTGAGATTAGAATCTAAGCATGAAATAGAAAATATTTTATGTTCATGATTACAAGAAATTTTAATTTTATGTAACAAAGTTTGAGGAAGGCCTAGCATTTGCATCCTACTAGAAAATTTTCTTGCACCACTTGAGCCCTTTTAATTTGGGCATGGTAGTGTCCATTACACAAACAATCAACCACTAAAAAAAGGTGAAAATAAAAAAAAAAATTTCAAGAATTCTGACCCTAGAAAAGTTAGGGAGGAGCAAACTGATCTGTACAATAAGGACATGCAAAATGCTTATTTGTCCATTTTTGATGAATTGTTGGCCACAACCAAGATCTCCATTATCATAATCATTAAACCATTTGTACAATAAGGACATGCAAAATTCTTACTTGTGCATTGTCTATCATAATCATTAAACCCTTTGTACAATAAGGACATGTAAAATCTTACATGTACATTGTCTTTTGATGAATTGTTGGCCACAATCAAGATCTGCATTATCATAATCATTAAACTCTCAACTCTAGATAAAATTTATGATTTGATCATATAAACCCTCAAAATTATTTACCCATAAGAACAAAAATCCTCTTTAGTAAAAAGAAGAACAGAGTCCAAATTCATACCCATGTACAAATTAGCAAAATATCATATTCATTAAACCCTCAACTCTAGATAAAATTTATGCTTTGATCATATAAACCCTTGAAATTATTTACCCATAAGAACAAAAATCCTCTTTAGTAAAAAGAAGACCAAAAATCCTCTTTAGTAAAAAGGAAGAAGAGAGTCCAAATTCATAACCATGTACAAATTACCAAAATATCCACTCCCCAATGACTTTGCCCTTATCATAATCATTAAACCCTTAACTCTAGATAAAATTTATGCTTTGATCATATAAACCCTTGAAATTATTTACCCATACAAACAAAAATCCTCTTTATTAAAAAGGAGGAACAAATTCCAAATTCATACCCATGAACAAATTACCACAATGACCTTTCCCTTATCATAATCATTAAACCCTCAAATCTAGATAAAATTTATGCTTTGATCATTTATACCCTTGAAATTATTTACCCATACAAACAAAAATACTCTTTAGTAAAAAGGAATAACATATTCCAAATTCATACCCTTGTACAAATTACCAAAATATCCATGCCAAGTGACCTTGCCCTTGCTCAATCAAATCGTTGATGCTCTCCTAAATGCAAACTCTATCTGGGGTTTGAATCCCACGAGATCCATAGATCAGGTTGATGGTCTTCCTTCATACAAACAAAAATCCTCTTTAGTAAAAAGGAATAACATATTCCAAATTCATGCCTATGTACAAATTACCAAAATATCCATGCCAAGTGACCTTGTCCTTCCTCCATAAAATCGTTGATGCTCTCCTAAATGCAAACTCCATCTGGGGTTCAAATCCCACGAAATCCATAGATCACATTGATGGTCTTCCTTCTTCTGGAATTTCCACGAAGATATAGACAAGGCAAAGAAAAATACAATGCTACAATGTGATGTTGTAATATGTGAATATTTTATTGGATCCCAACCCTAAATTGGAAAAGAAAAAGAAAAGAAATATTTATAATCGAAAAAATAAATTGCTTGCAATTGGGTTAAATGATTTATTTTTAATAAGAATTTGTTATTTTTTCCTAAGACGCTAAATTAAAAAGAAGAATAAGAAGTTAAAAATGATATTGGGATGAGTGCAAACATTTAAATATGACATCAATTAATAATAAAAAGTTAAAAAGTTAAATTAATAAAAATAAATAAAATTTAATTATATTTTGATTTTGTTATTAACTAGTGAATAGCCTTTGTTACAATACCATGGCTTGTCAATACTACAAGTCCACAAACGTAAATTATTTCACAACCAAAATATTTTACAACAATATGACAAGATTCTTAACCGTGGATATTCACCCCCACATTATCGTAGATATTATTAAATTGTAAAAAATAGCTTTTGTTACAATACCATGGGTCAATACTATGGATTATCAATACCACATGCCCAAAAAACATAAATTATTTCACAATCAAATATTTTATAAGAATATGACAAGATTGTTAACCATGGATATTCACCCTCACTTTATTATGGATATTAACTTGTAAATCTGCTTTGTTACAATACCTTGGGCCAATACCATGGCTTATCAATACCACATGTCAAAAAACCATAACTTATTTCATAGGAAAAGTATTTTATTTTAATTTAATTTTACAGCATTTTTTTAATTGAATCTAAAAAGGAAAATGTTACAATTTGAGATATATCTAAATCCTCTCTCCTCACCACTACTAAAAATATTCTCATAGAAATTAACTTAAGGTTTTATGCTCTCTCTCTCTCTCTCTTCTCTTCTCTCTATATATATATATATATATATATATATATATATATATATATAGATAAAGAATTGACATAGATCCATTTTAGGTAAGGATCCAAGGGATGAGAGCAAGCAAATAGTGCATGATTTTTTAAAGTTTTTCATTATTTTATTTTCCTTGACATAATTGATCAAAAATATAGTTTAATATTTTACAACCAATACCATGGCTTATCAATACTACAAAAACAAAAACCATAACTTATTTCACAACTAAAATATTTTACAACAATATGACAAGATTCTTAACGGTGGATATTCACCCCCATATTACGTTAGATATTATTAACTTGTAAAAAATAGCCTTTGTTACAATACCATGGGTCAATACCATGGATTATCAATACCACATGCCCAAAAAACATAAATTATTTCACAATCAAAATATTTTATAACAACATGAAAAGATTGCTAACTATGGATATTCACCCTCACTTTACCATGGATATTAACTTGTAAATCCGTTTTGTTACAATACCATGGGCCAATACCATAGTTTATCAATACCACATGCCAAAAAACCATGACTTATTCAATAGCAAAAATATTTTATTTTAATTTAGTTTTACAACATCTTCTTAATTGAATCTAAAAGGGAAAATGTTACAATTTGAGATACATCTAAATTATCCTCATGTCTGCTAAAAATATTCCCATAGAAACTAAAATAAGGTTTTAATAAAATTAAGCTAAGATGGATCTATGCCGGTTCTTTATATATATGATGATGGTTAACATCCACTAAGACCAAACTTTGGTCTATCTGACCTAAAGAAATGAATTATTTAGTTTGATTTAAGATTTTATTCCTATGCTCAAAAAACTTGGAGAGAAGCCTCCAGCACTCACTGTAATTTTGACAACATAAAAGGCTAGGAAGGCAACATAAAAGGCTAGGAAGGTCAGCATTGCAACAAAGATTTTGAAACTAAGATCTAATGTGGTTGTACATGGGGCACTCTAAGAGGAAGTGATTTTCATCCTGAATGTTCATATTCTCGTAGAGATGGAAGAACCTTTCCATCCATTGTGTTTTAGGAACTGCCCAACTACCTGTTTCACTATGGAGCTCATGAGAGTTCGTTCTAATCTTGGCTATATTAATTTTCTTCTTTGAGGTAGATAAAACAGAGAGATACTTTTTATCTTCTAGGGTGGGGTTGATGACCTCATTATAATATCTTAATTTTCTTTTAGCTACTAATTCTTTCTCACACCACATTTTTTCTTTGAACTTAGAAGTAACAATATTTTTAATGTTATGAATGTTTGCAATGCAACATTCTCATTGATCTCCTAATGCTTTAACCAAGCCTTGGTGTCTTTATACCAACCTCATTTGAGCCTTAGGTGGTTTTGGCTAGAATTTAATGCTAGCTTAGGAAACTTATGGTCTCTTATGTTATTGAATTTGTGCTTGTACAACAAAAGCCTAGTCATAGTTAGGCTCTTGATAGGGGAAAAACCCACTTCTATAAGGAGAATAGGATAGGGTGTGTTGCTTTTAATTTTAAGGTTATACGTTATAAAATGCTTTTGGAATTGCTCAATCTTTCTCCGGGATTCCCTAGAGATGCTACAACCCCAAACCTCACATCCATATAAGATAATCGAAGTGACTAAAGTTTCAAAGAGGAACTTTTTTCTATCCCACATTACGAGGTTTGTCATTTTACAATTATTTTCAAGACCAAAATACGCTTTCCATCCCCCATTAATCCTTTTCTCAATGTTATAGTTCCAGTTGAGCTTGTCATGAATATCAATTCTGAGGTACTTGTAGGAAGACACTTCCTCCAAGTTATGGTTGTCATATATAAAATTAGCGTAAGTGTCCTTGGATTTGACAATCATAACTTTTGTTTTGTCAGTGTTAACAATCATACCCATGGTAGAGCAGAAATCCTTCCTTAAGAAGTATAAGTTTCTTATCAAGATCAAATGGGGACCTTGCGAGAAGAACAATATCGTTAGCGTAGAGAAGAAGGATGATGACTATCCCAGCTAAGATCATGCCAGCACATCCTGCTTCCTCTAAACAACCTTCTAGCTTGTCGATGTAAATGCCTATTCATATAATATATTATTATATTAATATATATATATATATAGAGAGAGAGAAGAGAGAGATAGATATATATATATATATATATATATTATATAATATTATATATATATATATATATATATTATATATATATAGATAGATAAAGAACTAACATCGATCCATCATAGCTAAGGATCCAAGGGATGAGAGCAAGCAAATTGACTAATTAATAGATTAAATATAGTGCATGATTTTTTAAAGTTTTTCATTATTTTATTTTCTTGGACATGATTGATCCAAAATAGAGGTTTAATATTTTACAACCAATTAAGCTTTTCTAATTTAGATAATTTCTTAACACAATACAATGTGATCAAATTTAAGAGGGAGTTGGGGAGCGGCTGGAGATGGAGCGAGACGGTGAAAAAGTTGGAAGATAAAGAGAGAGAAAGACAGAGTGATGGGGGGTAGAGAGTGAGGTGGGAGAGAGGGAGTGAGAGGAAGGAAGAGAGAGGGGAGAAAGAGAGATGGAGTTGGAGTGGGAGAGAGAGGGAGGAAAGAACAAAGACATAGAGAGATAGAGGTGGAGAGAGAGAGGAGTGAGAAGGGAGAGAGGAGAGGAGGGAAGAGAAAGAATAGGATAGGATAGAGGTAGGGAGAGAAGGGGAAGGGAGAGGGATGGAGACATAGAGATGGAGAACAACAGGGAGGGGGGGAGATAGTGATAGAGTTGGATAGAAGAGAGAGAGAAAGAGAGAGAGAGAGAGAGGTAGAGTGATTTGAGGGGGAGAGATAGAGGGAGGTGGGCGATAAGGGAAAGAGAGGAAAGAAGATAGAGATGAGGAAAGAGAGATGGAATTGGAGGGGATAGGAGATGGAGGGAACAAGAAAAACATAGAGGGAGAAAGGTGGAGAGAGAGAGGGGGTGACAAGGGAGTCATGAGAGAGAGTGAGGGAGAGAGGAGAGTGGGAGGGAATAGGGAGAAGTATATAGATAGAGAGGAAGAGAAGGGGAAGAGAGAGATAGATAGAGAAGGGGAAGAGAGGGAGAGAGAGTGTGTGCATGTTTGTGGGGTGAGATAGAGAGAGGGAATAACAAAGAGACACAAATAAAAATATAGATATTATATATTATTCTATAACCAACCTATATGCATATTAACCCTATAACTATCAAGTGCCAAGAGGGATCCAATTTCTTGAGGTAAAAACATTTCCTCAAGTTCTGCACTAGAAAAAAAAGTTTTCACCTCGAGAGATTGGACCCCTCTCAATGCTTGATAGATCGGGGGTTAAGATGGATGTAGGTCGGTTAATATGAAATTAAAGTAGTTTTTATTTGATATTTGTTGTGGCCACAACCACCACCCTATTAAAATCTGCTCTAGTAGCGAATTTGAATGGGTCCCCTAGAAATTTGATCTTTCATTTCTCCGAATGATAACTCTCTGAATGATTTGTTTTTATCCCAGGGATTTTAACTCTCTACCGAGTCAAATATTCAATTCTTAATGATTAAGACCCCCCCTGAATAAGTCTCTATGACATGATTCGTTTATAACCCAGTCTAGCCCTTCATTCATATCCTTCATCGGGACTTTTTCAATCCTCATAAACCTTCATGGTGCTCTATGCTCACACATATAAACAACCTCCACTCTTTACTATGGGTGTATATGAACTCAACCCTCAAAACCTTCTATCGTGTCCTTATTTCTATATCAATTCTTTGATAATATAAATACTATACAAATATGCATAACTTACTCTTTTTATTCTTCCTCGGCCTTTACACATCTCTCGATCCATTCCTCCATCGCATATCACTTTTCGCATTGGTAAAGGGCTAAGATCTATCTCCCATGAGTTACTGCAATATTATCAAGTCTCTGATCACATCGGATATCGCAATCAGTGCTTTCAATGCTAATACATAAGGCGCATTGCGATACACCAGACCTTTCAGGATTATTTAGCATAACACATATATTTTTCAGGTCTGTTTCCCCAATCACAAATCACAATCAGCAGAGTCTGGTGTTTATACATAACGCGCAATGCGATATGGTAGACCTGTCGGAATTATTAACTGCAGTGCATATATTTTTTGGGTCCGGCCTATCGCAAATCGCAATCGGTAGAACCTAAGGTTGATACATAAGACGCAATGTGATATGGTGGACCTACCGGGACTATTAAACACAAATTATATGTTTTTGGGTCTGGCCAATCGCAAATCGCAATCGGCAGTCAGAGAAAGTGAAGCGACATGTGATATGCGAAGGGGCGATGAGTGGACCCGATGATGATTATAGATCTGGGTGTATGGTATTTGAAGTCTGGCCTTATGGTTCGGTTGCGAGTTTTCCCGTGTATTCTCATGTGTTTCGATAAAGTGTTGTGGTTCGGGTTTTTAAAAAAAAATCCGATAGAGTGAATGGTCCGCTTTTGAAGCATTGTCAAGTGATTCTTGAATAAAAATGAATATTATGGGCAACAAGAATACATGTTACAATAGGTTCAGTTGTTTAATAATCTGCATTGCGAGAGTAAATAGAAAGTATGATAGAATGCAAGGTTTGTTTGTGGGCATGTTTGTCATATTCCTCATAACCATAGCTAATATGAACTATTTCTGCAGACAAGGACCAAGAGAAGAAAGGCAAGTTCAAGTGGACCTGGCAATGGATAAATTCGATTTATATCAAGACGACACCTCTGCACCACTGATGTCAATATTGCAAAGACATACTCTGGAAGAAAGTGATACGAACCACCATAGTGCATAATGGAGGCACACTCCACGTCAATAGGAAACATTCATGATAGTGTTGATCCATCAAGATGTTATTACCTTCAAGCACACCTTCAATCATGCTAGATGTGCGATGATGAGCGCAGTGTCTTCAGTTTCCTTCAAGAAATAATAGGGAATAATGTCCGCTCAATACAGGTGCGAAGAGATGACACGTAGTCATTCTCTTTTAATCAACATCTATTCATTTCTCCAGTAAATGAAGCACTCCAGCAGATATGCCCTCTACGTGTCAGTCGTTTCACCGATCGATTCTACTTCTTTATATTTTGATGTGTATATGGGAAAGAGCAGGAAGGTGGAAATTCGGGGGGGAGGCAGAGGGTCAGTCTTTTCTGCATAAGTATTACCTCTGGAGATGGGTGGAGGACTTTTTTTTGGGAAAAACAACTTTTGATTTATTGTACTAACAAAGAAGACTATTTGGGTCAAGAAGGAGCCTTTTTCAGATTTAGTTTCCTCTTCTTTCATGTTTTTAGAATCAAGGTGTTGTTGCTGGCATAAATATAAATGTGTTTTCTTTTTGTGTAGATTGATAACAATACAACTTATGACTAGTCTTGGTTATTTGAATGTAATTCTCTATCATGGTTAAATCATGAGTGGTCCCGATTCGGAACTATATTAAACATCAGTTGCAAGTTTATTTGTAGGAACAGGAATGTACATTCTTGTATGAATAATTAGATTGCAATTAAGCTTTAATACAGCCTTGTTCATCTGTGAATTCAGTAATTGATTCATTTGGACTTGGAATCTATGTATGATGTTTAATCTCTTTTATTATGCTCTTGCAGGATAGTTTAGAATACTTAATATTAGTATAAGTGGATAGAATTAGTATAGATAGGACTTAATAGGTATAGGTTAGCTGTTTACTTTGTTGATTTAACTAAAGTCTTCCTCCAGGAAGCAATATTTCAACGCCTATAACAGTTTATGAGATCCTTTAAAACCTGTTGGAACTAGCCACTCCAAACAAAAGTATATCTAATTGGGGCTTGCAATCGGGTTAGTTCCCCTTGTTGCCATAGCGAAAATTTGTCGCATCAACAATATTATAGTCTTAAAAAATAAAATTTCCCTTTAAATTACTTTCAAATTAGAACTAGATCCAATTAGATTCAATGAATAGAATTTTTAAAAATACATAGAATAATTTTTTTTATTAAAAATATATATTATTAAACTTACAAATTATTAGAGATACATAGTGTGAATTTGGCTCACCTATACACCATGTGAGGATGAAGAAGTGTTTAAGGAATGATAACCTTTCAAACAATCTTTAACAAACTTTCAGTCTCCTATCACTTGTAAGTTTAGATTGTTTGATACAATTAAGATGACTAATATAAAAAATTGATTCATATTATTGTAGTAATTGTTAGGTAGTTGTATTTTTGTTCTTAGGCTAAATTAGTCATTCATGTTAGTCATTGTTAGTTGTATTACTTATTAGCTAGTCACATATTTTAACCCGTGACTAAATTAGTGATTTATGTTAGTTGTTTTCAGTTCGGTCACTTAAGATTGCTCATTTCTGGTAGTATTTCACTTCGAAAAGATGTGGTGACTAACATTTTTAGTCACTTGGTCACCAATTGATAATTTTCTAGTAGTGAATAGCTCGAATGAGAGTCTTGTCCAGATGGATAATCTTTCCATCTGTTTTATCCCATTTAGCATTCATTTTCTTAGATAAAGAAAATGGCATTACGTTTACAAATGCATCGAAATCAACTAATAAATTGTGTACATTGTAGTTAAAAATTTCAATCACCATTAAAAATGGAGGGTGGAGTGTGTTTTCTTCTAATTTTAATGCATTAAGAACAAATTCCAGGGGACGAGAAGACTTACTAGATCCCTTCCGTGAAGAAGCATTATCACCAGAGGAAGACTAAATCAAGAGCTCAGACAAGCAACTCTCAGTAGCTTATGATCCTTGTAAGATAAAAGATTGAAATATTAGCATGAGATTTCTTCATGTCTTCGACTATATTATAATCAAGCACGACGGGCATGACCGAAGTGTTTGAAGAAGTAACTTTATATGATACTTCCGGAATGGTAGACTTTCTTTTACCAATGGTGGAAGTATTTTTCTCTATAGCATTATTTCCATACCTATTCAAAGCATTTTGAGCTGAGCTAATAAGTGTGTGATCTTCCTTAATAGGTTTTATTTCAATTGTTCCATGGTAAGATATTGTGTAGAAAACAACCCTTGAATTCTAAACTTATATCGACTATTCTACTTTTATGTCAGGTCCTCACACAGTGGCAGTTCTTTGGCAGTTTTCTTTTCAGATGTGAATATACAACTGAAATCATTCACTATGTATGCAACACTCAGAGTTTCTTCAGCCGCAACAATTTTTTCCTTGTCTTCCATTGGCTCAGCCTTCTCATCTGAAAGCACTGTTGCAATGATATGCCTAGCGAGAGCATTCATTGATATGAATTTAAACAAGAATGCAAAAAATTACAGATAAAACCATAAATACAAAGATGCAGTGAAAATGATACTTCATTTCATTAATATGAAATAATGAAATATGCTTACAAACATAATGGAAATAAGACTAGCTCGGGCGATGATAGCTTATCTTTGAGAAGAGATATGGCGGCTACATACCTCTAAAATGTGTTACAATTAGGCTAAGAGATGTGTTTATTATTGAGAAACAATTGAAAACCCTAAATATCCAAAAACCTAACCCTAGGAAATGAAACACCAAAATTATGGGCCCCATTTAGGTAAATTGATACATCAACTTCCTCGGTTCATAACTTTGGCATATGATCTATGTTTGACACACACAATACCTCATTAGAAATATATATCCGATTAATACAACTTCCGACCGGCCAACATAATTAAATAACCATTGTTGGCCCTGGTTTTCCCAAAAACTGTCGTTTAGGGCCTCAAAATGGCTTCGAAAGCTCACGACCCGAAAAACTGCCAAAAATAGTAAATTGTGCTACAATTAAGGAAACTGAAAAAATGAAAAATATAGTGATGGGGTCCCAGTGGAATAGGCAGATGGAAACCAACATCCACCTAGATCGGTCCTCCCCCCTTAGGAAGCCTCCCTGAGATGGGAAAACTTCTGTTGAACTTGGTCCTTGGTGAGCCACTTGCCTTGTTGTAGGAGTTGGCCATCTTTGACAACCTGATATAGTTGGATCTTTTGATGGCGAGTGTTCTTGACTTGTATGTCCATAATTTGGTCAGTTGTGGCATGTTCCATGCAATCTAGGTTTAAATTTGTTGGTGTGAGTTGTTCAGTAATGTTTGATGTGTCCAGTAATGGTTGAAAGTATGGTCGAAGGTGGTCCACATTGAACACTAAATGTAGGCCAGTGAATGGGGAAATGTTAAGCTAAAAATAATTGTCTCCCACAACCTTGGTAATGGTGTAAGGACCATATCAGAGTGGTGTGAGCTTCCAATGGGCTCTGGTATGGTGTTCTTTCTACAAATGCAACCAAACTTTGTTGCCCATCTGAAACTTGTGTGGAACCTGATGTTGATAATGCCACTACTTGTACTCGGAACTCTCCATAATGGAGTGGTGATATATCATTCCATTGGGTAGAGGTGCTCCAGGTGTCACATCAAATGAATGCTTGACCTAAGAGTGCGAGGGTAGCCCTATGGGTGAGGAGAGGATGTCCCTGTATTCTTCTGAAATTGTATCCACCTGCTTCTGCTGCATGGAGGAACCCTTCTTGGGGGCCATGGATGTGGCTACACTCTTCCCCTTACTTTGTGAGCGAATCAGAAAGAAAATAAATTTCCTATTCTAGAAGATGATCTTACTGCATTTCTTAGAAGAGATCAAAGAGGCAGTGGTGGGTGGGGCTACCCTCAGTATCCTATATAAATTATTACCCAAAGAAATAATAACAGAGTGGGGTCGAGACTCATATACAACATGCCAACTTCACAAGTATGTTTGTCCTAATAATACATCACAAAATTCAAGAGGAACAACATTACACAATACCTCATCCGTGAAAGGGTTGATGTTGTAGGGAATTCGACACTGTTGGCTGACTCAGAGATCTCGTCCTTGTTGAAGCCAACCAATGTTGTATGGCTGTGGGTGTGGTGTGGTCAGTAGGCCCATCTGTTTCATGATCTCTACTGAAATGTGTTCTTTTAGCTCCCACTATTGACAATGAATTGCAACAATGAACCCTTCTCCCACATTTGTGAGTGGAAGAGATGTTCCCCCTCCTATGGATCTTAAGGCTCATTTTTCTAGATCTTGGTGGTGGAAACAGTGGTGTTGGGCTTCGCATCAATAATCCACTTCGCTTTTTTATTCCTCTTGGTGGGTTCTAACTTAGATTCATAACATGCATCTGATTCTAAAGCTTTCAACTTTGCCACCAATGACTGCTTGGCCCAACACTCACTTGTGTTGTGAGTGGGGACCTTATGGCACTCGCGTCACTTTCCTGTGTGCTTATTTGACTTTGTGGTGTTGTACTTTTCTTATGCCTTATATGGGTTTTCTTAGGTCATCTCGCCTTGGTTTTATCCTTTGTTCTCTGATTTGGGGGCACCTTTCCCTTGCTTCGAATTCATAGATCTAAAGTCTCTCTTCTTTTGTTTAAAATTTTGCTAGATATTAACAACATATTGGTATGTTGTGTCAAGTGAAGAAATGTTCGAGAACTCCATCCCGTCCTGGATGTGCCTATGTAGGTGTCTGCGGTATTTCAGTACCAAATTCTGCTCAGAATCCTTGATACCCAACTTCGTGTGAAGGGTATGAAAAATATTTGTAAACTATGACATGTCTTGGTCCCTTCCCTATCGTAGCATGGTCCACTTTATGTATTTATCCTCATAGCTACCAAAAGGGTAGTACTGCTCCTTATTGACATCTTGGAATGAATTCCAAGTGGGTGTGACCAAAAATAGTGAGGGCGTACTTTCGTCCTTCTTCTCACAGTAGATTTCCCACCAGCCCTCGACGTGGGGTGCGGCTTTGAGAAGTGAAAAAGCAATCTTTTCTTGGCTGGAAAAATCATGAATAGAAATATATCCTACTAGCATATTTAACCATTTATCTATGACGTCTACCTCTATCTGACCCTCAAATATGGGGATCTCAAAGTTAACTTGTACATTAAAGGGTGTAGCACTTCCAGAGTAACTGCTGGAAGGAGATGTGTCGTCCTTGGGTAGCCGCTGAAGGATCTTGGAAAAGTTGCCCATCATCGCGTTCCTCTATCACTCAAGGGCTTCTTTGAGAAAGATTTTGAAAGGATCTCCTGGCCCCTCTTTTTTTTTTTCTTCCACCATGGGAGTTCATTGGGATTTGTGAGGCTAGTCTGGCAAAGGTTCCACCAGTTCGAGACCTAACTCCTTATATCTCGAACTCGTTGGGGAGATGTAAAGAAAAATAGAGAAAGAGAAGACCACTCTGATACCACTGATATGAATTTAAACAGGAATGTTACAAATCACGTATATAACCATAATTACAAAGATGCAATATAAATAACACTTCATTTCATTAATATAAAATACTGAAATATGGTTACAAACATAATGGAAATAAGACTAGCTCGGGTGATGGTAGCTTATCTATGAGAAGAGATGTGGCAGCTACATGCCTTTGAACTATGTTACAATGAGGCTCATACGCCTATTTATTATTGAGAAATAATGGAAAACCCTATACATCCAAAAACCTAACCCTAGGAGATGAAGCGCCCAAACTATGGGCCCCATTTGGGTAAATTGGTACATCAACTTCCCGGGTTAGTAATTTTGGCAACTGATCTCTGTTTGACAAGCACAACACCTCGCTATAAAGACCTATCAGAGGAAGAAAACTTCTAACCAAGCAACACAAGTCAACAACCCATATTGGACCCGTTTTTCCCAAAAAAACGTCGTTTAGGGCCTCAAAATGGCTTCGAAAGTTTAGGAACTGAAAAACTGCCAAAAATAGTAAATTGTGCTACAATTAAGGAAACTAAAAAAATGAAAAACACAGTGGTGGGGGTCTCCATGGAATAGGTAGGTGGGCAGCAACTTTGACCTCAATCATTCATGTTGTGATGCCATTGTGGGCATGTATTTTTTGAATGATATTCTTAATGAAAAGAATAGTATTGGTCCATGCCCATGCTCTCGACATGTAACACAATGTTCGAGCTTTGCACATACTTAGGTGGTTGATTGCTGTTGTTTTTGGGATTGGTCGACCTTCTCAGGAAGTTGAAATTTGGGGGCTTGCTGCTAATGGTGGTCTCGCTTGACCTATGTTTTAACTTTGCCCACTATTTGGACAGAGATTTGATGGTATGGGCCAACTTTCAAGATCAGTGGCTTCTTTATCCTTAGCCTTACTTGAAGAGGTCCAAGACATTTTACCCATGAACTTGGAGTCTTTGATGTTTCATCATCAACAATGACTCCAATTTCACACAAGTCCTTTTCAATCGTAATGGCTTCTTTGTAATTATTAGCCAAAGTTTCTTTCTTAGTTCTCTTAATGAACTACATGATGCTTATTGGTATGGTAGAAGTGTAGTAATCAATCATGATGGAATCATGAGGATTCATATTTTCAAAAAAATTGTTCAATATGTGATTGAACCTCTGAGTAAAATATTTAATTTTTTATTTTTTCTCCATCTTCATATTTCACAGCTATTTTAATATCATTACTGACGTTTTGTCATCGGAAAACGTTTCAAGGAACAAATTTTTAAACCCCTTCCAATTTTGGATTGAGTTTGGAGGAAGACTGAGGTATCATACAACTTCTCTACCATCTAAGGTGCAAGGAAAAAGTGTACATGCAACATGATTGTAATGTACCTCGAGCATCTACAATTGTAGGTAGAATTTTTCCAAGTGGTCTTCCACTTTGACTTCTTTTTTAGGGTCATACTTAGTTAGCATCTTTTCCAGATGTCTCAACATCTTATGTAAAATACCCAGTAAGGAAAGTGCCTTGAGACATCCTATCTAGATCTTGGTTCGCCATGTCTTCATCTTTTTTCTCCTCCACTTCTTAAAAATATGAGGGATATTCCTCCTCCTCTTCATAACTTCCTAACACGTGGAAAGTTTTGTCTGAGAGTGTAATGTTGTATCACATCATCTCCATTAAAATATAGAGGATACTCTAGTTTCTCTACATTTTTTCAGTCTCTACTAACTCTTCAAGGGTGGCGAGAACCAAATATTCGAATGCAGAGACCACTATCCTAGTAGGAGTGGTTGCGTTCTTCTTTGGAAAATAAGGACAATTATATACACTAGGGATCAATCTAATAGCCTTTACAAAGAAATGGGTTATAGGCCAGATGGCCCCGATATACTTGAAAGAGATTTCAAAATTTTTCCAAGACCAGATCTACCAACTTCAGGAATATGAGTAGGGGATGTGCTGGGAATATTGTTTCCTTGATTAGAATACATATGATGAGGGTGGGTGGAGTCATCAGCCATAAAAATCTAGTTTCCCTCCTTCTAGTGCTAGAAATTTTGACAGTGTTGGACCTGCCAACATTCAAAAGGGTTTCCCTGATATGTGGTCCCAATTAGACCTCACACCATTTAGGATAGGATCCACACATGAAATATGGCTTTGTTATCATTTTCTTAAAGGTTTTCCCTGGCTATTGTCAACAAGAGAGAATAATGCATATGTGCCTTAGAAAAGCAAGTGAGTGTGTCTAGTGAGTGTTCAGTTGTAGGTGTCTCGAGGTTCTTCTA
This sequence comes from Pinus taeda, assembly GCA_000404065.3. NCBI lineage: Eukaryota > Viridiplantae > Streptophyta > Pinopsida > Pinales > Pinaceae > Pinus > Pinus taeda. The sequence goes on from APFE030636235.1 coordinate 45,043, forward strand.
CTACTAAGGGGAAAACAAATTGAGCCTCTAAGAGGGACGTAGTAGTACCACCCTAGTATAAACACACATTATAACAATTACAATGGTCATTTCAACCATTACAACACATTCTCAATATGATAATCACTAAAATAATGGAAATAGTTCAACTACTTTAGTATAGGTGAAAACCAACATGAATCATAAACATTCACAGAATAGTCTTACAAATATTCATAATCAATGCATGAAGAATGTGTTGGGCATCAGGCTTCATATGTTAAGTAAAATTCCCAAGACACATGTATACAACGAACACCACTAGCTCCAATAGTGGAGTGTTGGAGCCACTGCCTACTCCCCAAAAGAACTAGCTTGTCTCTCTAATGCCTTATCGGAGGAGCCAAAGTGAAAATTCCTTTGCTTGTACATTGAGCATGTATATATAATCAATGGGGTGATCCTTTACCTCCCTTGTGACCCTTTGACTACCCTCATCACTATTTGACTTCCCTATGACTTTTCGAATTTAACATGACTCTTCATATTCTGTACATGTCCTTTGGAATTCCACTTCACAATACATTTTCGAATAATAATTTACATAATCCACAAATGATGTGGCATATGATGACTCATGACATGACATGAAACTGAGGACATGTACTGCATGATGACATGGCAATGTCAAGCCATACTTTATTACTTCTTGTTTTGTATCTTCTTGAGAATTATATCTTTTCCACCTCCATATCCCTTTAGAGATGAGGAGTCTTCAGTCTTAGCAGGCCTTGAGCTATGGTTGCAAATTGATGTCCCTTTTCTTTCTTCTAATTGATCAACTTGTATCTTTAGCTACAGAGGTGTCTTCTAGCATGATCTCCATCTCCATCTCCTTCTTTGTCATCTTGTCATAGCATGATAGAGTACATGAACCTGCAATTCACTCATGATAAAATGACATCAGTCAGATAAACGCCTACTCTAAGATGTTTCATGTTGATCCACTGACTGAGTTTGCATTGGGTGGTAGGTCGAGAGAGATTCTCATTGGATACACAATTGTGCATCTCAAGAAGTCAAGAGTCGGGTATGAGCCTTGAAACTACACAATGCATAGTTCAGGCTAAACTAGGTTTGAGGATTGCACAGTTGGGGAGCTCAAGGAACCAAACTAAGGACTTGATGACTGAAGTTTCCCACAGTGTAGTGCTAGAAGTATAGGGAGGCCAAATAATTTTTCGTTTTAGGAATTCATGGGCTAGGCTTTATGACTGAAACTGTGCAATGCGCAGTTGAGGCCTGGTTGGAAGGAAGGATTGCACAGTTTTGGAGCTCAATGGATCAAGTTGAGCAATGAGATTGCGCAGTGTGTAGTTCAGGGAGGTAGGAACTACACATTTCGCAGTGCTAAGAGGTAGGGTTGTGGCTTGAGGTTTGAGACTATGCAATGTGCAATTCAAGAAGGTTGGATGAGGCTAGGTTGCCTGGTCAGGACGTTTTCTAGATTTGACTAAGTGTGGGAATCATGAAGCCGATGTGAACAATGAAAAAAATTGGTTGTGATCACACAATTAAAACACTTGATGACACAACATAGATCATCTTGAACACATGAATGACATACTTCCCTCAGTGCGACAACTTTGCAATGAATTATGACAAGTGCAACACCAATGACAGACTTTGTGATGACGATAATGACACTTTTACGACAGTGCTTGAAAATTTGGAAATGAGTGTGACACATGTTTACATGGGAAGACCAACTCATTTACGCAAATACTACTCCTCGAAACCACCAAAACTATCTTTTGTGCAACGTGTGACACTCCAGATGCCAAAATACAACACTTTTATTTTCTTGCAAATGGGACAAAAATGCTTAGAGAAAACACATGCAATAAGTCTTAATTCTTGTGATAACTGTATGCAAGGTCAAAGTAGGCTCTGAAATTTGGGTGTAGACCAAACTTTTGGAGGGTATTGTAGCAGTGACAACAACAATAAAAGCCAATATTGTCACAATGTTGCTTGCACACTTTCCTGGGGTCATACCCATGAAAGTACTAGATTGCAAAGTGCAAGTCATTTAGCTCTTGTATTTCAGATTTTTCTACCTTGTGGATCTTCATCTCATGCATTCCAATCCTCAAATGGAAAGTAGGCTAAGGGGCCTTCTTCCTTCTATGAAGAACTCTTGACAACCCTTTATTTAACTAATAAGCAACTTCTTGTAGGATCACCTTGTTAGTCACATAACGTGGCATAAAATTGGGAGAAATTTGGCATCTAAAACATACGATGTATGTACCTTCTAGTGGAACAAACCAATATGTGATATCATCCAATTCCTCTTTCACCCGATCGTTCATGCAAGGAGGGTCAATCTCATAAATCATCTGAAATATGACTACAATGAATTGCTCTACTAATATGTCAATGCTCCTATGAAACTCAACTCTGAAAACATGTTGCAATGAAAGTAGACTATGAATTTGTATTGTGGGGTCCAGATCTAATACATTCCCAAGAATGCATACCAGGCATATGTCTCATTTAATAAGTATGCTAACATGTAGAACTTTGGTTCTTGATTTTCTCTTAGAGTTGCTTTATCCTGCCCAACATGTCACTGCAACTCAAAAGAAATTAAATCTGCCCAATTGAATATCTTTCCTTGAGTAACAACCAATTTGAGCATGAATATCCAATTATTTTCAAATAATATAGCATTCTTTAACCATGCAACCTAAAAAACATAACAATAAGATATTGGTACACCTCCCTTAGAATCCTAGTCAGATAAACTGCATTTGAGCAATGTTGGAATCTAGCAGGATTTTGACACCAGGACTTGATGATATCACTTGTTTAAATATTGGACAATCTTGTGTAGAATATGTTATTGGAATACTCTATGGGATTCAAGATCTTGTAATAAGTATGCATATCCTCTCCATGGTAAATAGAAAACTAACCACTACTTTCACTATGCAATACCATATCTGAATCATCCATATGTGATAGAATCCATTGAACTTCTTTTGCACAATGTATGACTAGAAACCTGCATGCAATCCTATGAATTTTGGACCACTTGATGTTGATATAAACTTGTTTGTCTTCCAAATTATCAGGGAACTATTTTTGCATGAATGTGTATTTAATATCCCTGCATGTTCTATAAAACACTATGTGTCTCTGAGAATAGGAGTCATATGCTTTGTAAGTTCCGCTACTTCTTTAGTACTTTGTTTTGAGGTTTCTTTTCAGGCCACTTAATGAGTAGTGCGAGGCATTGCTCCAATGAATGATGAATTAGTATTAAGACGAATAGTTAAAACACCTGCACGTGGAGGCACACCCATGGAAACAAATATTAGCTTCAATAAATCCTCTATCTATTACAAGAAATTACTCATCAAATCATGTTTAAAGAGCCATAAAGTCTAGCTAAGCATGCAATCCTATTAAGGACAGGACATGGTCACAGATTGGGCAACAAAATAACATCAAGAAAAGGGAGGCTGCATGTCAGAGCAAAAATGGAAGGTCAAGGCTCACAATATGCCTTCATGTTAGTAAAATTGCGAGAGAGCAATATCAACAAATCACACTTCACACACTATGCTTAGTGATCACATAAAACAATTACATATATAAGAATTGGATCACTGACTTCTAGATGATAGGATCTGAGGAAGGTGGATCTATAACTCATAGACACCTAACACACATAGGGAATAACTACTTCTAGAATCAGACCTAGAGATCCGCAATGACAACTCACAACAACACATGGAAGCGTTACTTCCAATACCCTCCCTTAATGCTTACATGAATAATATAGAAACACGCATTACAACAATAAGGATAATATTTGTCTAGCTAGTCTTCATCAACGCTCACATCCACTCTAATTTCTTGCAAACACCGCTCTTTCACAACCACATCTTCGAGTTGTCACTTGACCTCCATTTAAAACATAACTGCTTCAAGCCATCATTGATGTGCTTTGTAAAATTGACGTTTCTCAACCACGCGGAGTGCAATAAGTTAGTATCGATACCAAACCATCCTATGGAACTGCCACCATCTATTGAATATATGGCCTTCCTATATATTCACCAATTATCTAGGATAGAATTATGGGTATGGAATGTCTTCAGCAGTGAACTCTACAACTTGACCTTGTATACATAACTTGTAATGATGCTCCCAGAGCATGACGGGTCACATCAACTTGACCTTATTAATAAATACCTGTGACTAATGCTCCTGAAGCACGACAGGTCACATTAGTTTGTTAAATAGTTGGTCTGTTCTTTGTGGTTTTACATTTGATTTTTACCAACAACTCCTTTTCACCAATAAAATTTCTATTAACAAAGGTTTTTAATTTCTTTCTTTAACATAATAATTTTACAACCCACACCACACAATGACTCTAAATACCTGTGTTTTCCATCAGATATGCACCCCTTTTGGTCTTGATCTCCAGAATTGTGCTTGAATCAACCAGTTTCCATATTTCTTTTCCATAGAAACTTTTGTTCCTTAAAAAGAATCTTATGATTTGCATGGCCTCTCAGACTTGAATCTTCTCTTGATCAAACCTGTGGGGTATGCACTATGCCATTGATTTCTTGCTACTGTGGATCAAGAGTAACTCAGGTTCTTCTCTGATCATATCTGATCACACAAAAAAAATTGTTGAGCCAACAGGGTTCCTCATTCAAAAAAATTGCAGGGAAATTTTGATTCCGCACACGACGCAGATCCATCCATAAATAACAAATTTTTGATGACCTTGAAGAGGACTTGCATTAAGCCCTGCAACAGCAATGAGTTCAACATCAATATAGCGTGGTTTTTTATGTAAGTTTCTTCATACCAGATCCTGCAGATAGAAGTGTTCCCGAAATGGATTTTGACAATCAAATGCTCCTCTTCAGGACTGATATTTTCACCCTTAAGATCAGACCGGAGATAGTTAACCCATTGTAGTACCATTTCTTCCTGTCAATTTTCTTGCGACAGAAAATTGATGTGAATTATGTCTGTTATATCTTGTGTAGATTCACTGTAAGATCTGGCCACATTAACCAAAATGCATTTCTCAATGCATACAGATATACAAATAAAACACAAGCTCACACACAATCTCTTTACTAGCGGCTCCAACACATCTGCCATCACCAAATGAGAATTGCTACATAGACAAATTGATTTAAAAAAAAATTGGATAGCCATGTTCACAATTTTTTTGATATTATGACAGCACAACATCATAATCTTATTTCATTACACCAACAAAAATATAATAATAATTCTTGTTTCTGATCACCCAAATAGTAGGAGAGGTCTCCATTCTTATTTTGCATGATCTGACAATTTGAAAATGATTTCAAACAAGCTCAGTCCCATTTCTTTTTGTAGCTTTTACACACGCTAAGCTCAAATATTTTCATTGTGCTCTAAAGCTACACACGAGAACCTTCACAAGAACAATATGAAAAAAACAACTGAAATATAAGATACTACTAATCTAGTCTAATTATAGAGCAATAAAACTTAATGTTCTCTCATATTCTTGGCCCTCACTTAACGGAGTCAAGCTAGTATCCACATGTTCTCTCATCTTCTTGGCCCTCGCTTAAGGGAGTCAAGCCAATACCCACTCTGAGACCATGTTAGTAAAATTGAGAGAGAGAAATATCACACAAATCACACTTCACACACTGTGTTTATTGATCACATAAAACGGTTACATATGTAAGAATTGGATCATCGACTTCTGGATGATAAGATCTAAATAAGGTGGATATTTGACTCATAAACACCTCACCCACATAGGGAATAACTACTTCTAGAATCAGACCTAGAGACTCACAATGACAACTCACAACAACTCATGGAAGCATTACTTCCAGTACTTCAGCATGCATTAATGTGCTCAAGCAAGAGATAGAGAGAGAGAGGTCAAGGGTGTAGAGCGCACTATCGAAGCACAAAGAGAATTATTTTGTGGGTTCGGGATGTGCTCATGCACTAAAAGGGACTAAGGAGGGCGCACTCTAAAGGAAGGAAGGGTACAGGCTTCGAGACTTCCCAGTAGGAACTAGGAGACCGTAGGGTGCATAATCAATGTTGGGTTGTGTTATATTCTTTCCACATAGTTAACAGGGGGTTTGAGGGGTACCCGTAACCCCACTTTATGGGGTCCAGGGCAGCGCCCCGGAAAATTTTGTTTTTGGACCCTATGTTAGGTTGGGCGGACCCACCTATGGTTTTGTGCATGATTTTCGCACATGTTTTTTGGATGCGATGGTTTTCGGTCCATGGTATTGGATCGATGGTTTTTTGGTCCATGGTATTGGACGTGATGGTTTTTCAATCCATGGTATTGGATGCTTCGGCATGTATAAATATGTATTGTAACATTGAAAGGAATTTAATGAAAAATCAAGCTGGTAGTCTCGGTTTTGAGATCCAGTGGGAAATCTCTGTATATATTTGTTTTATGTGTTATGCTCTCGCATTTTTATTTTTCCTGTGATGTAAAATTCGTATGCAAGTAATTTCTGTACGGGTTAAAACCTACAATCAAAGCACGAAGGGGAAATCATTCGTTGGTTCAAGGTGTGCTCATGCACTCAAAAAGGGCATAGTTATTCATTTTGAAGGAGTATGCTCAATATGGAAACCTAATTTATTGGGCATAGTTTTCTGAGATAGTCAGGCCTTCGCTTCCAGAAGTGCATTTTAGCTTGAAATGGATCATGAACAAGTCCAACAACAAGATAAAATTTTTGGAATTCGAAGAAGAAGGATCCACATATTCTTATAGATTCTATTGCACTCATTACGAGAATGCGAAGAATTACAAAATATGACAAGTCACAATTTGAGACAACAAGTTGACACTTGTACTAGAGAGAAGAGATTGAAATTCCAACTAAGAAACTAAAAATAAGTGAAGAGAGAACAAAGAATGCAAGATCAAAAACAAAAACATCGAAGGAAAACAATAGAATTGGCATGCAAAACTTACTTGAAAAGAGGATTGATGAAGAGCTCTTTGACGAAAGAAATGCGCTCAACCCAAATGAGAATTATTATGTGAAAGAATTATTAACTAGGTTGATTCTAAAGAGGTTATATGAAAATCCATTCCATGCATGCTCACCACTTGTTGATGGATGAACGAGTTACTTAACTGAAGTGAAGTGGGATTATATTTTCTAGGAGTGTGCCTACATGCAACAAAAAGCGCATGCATGAGGTTGAAGAGGGCACAGTTCTTTGTGCTGAAGGATTGCATTCAACTGGAGGGTGAGGGCACACTCACTGAGGAGTGTGCTCCACTAGGGCGCAATTTCTCATCCTAAAGGACTATGCTCAATAAGGGTGCAATTATTCATCATCTTAAAGTGCGCTTTTTCCCAAGTATGGCGTAAGTTTATCAACAGTTCTTCTTTCAACTCCAACATGTGAAGAAAGTTCTTTTATTTCTTTTCTGTGTATGATTCATGTTGGAAAAACATATATACTAAGTTATGAAAATTCATGCCTTCCCTTATCGTCAGATATGAGAACACAAAGCGCTTATAGAGATAGGGTGGCGACACTTATAAAATATGAATTAGGAGGAAACAACACTTGGGGAAAACATCATGATGACACTAGGTAGCTTGAAACAATAGTTCACATAGGATCCAAATTAGATTAGGCTTAAATCCTGGAGGGTCATTATGGCAACAAAAACACCTGGCGACATACTAAGAGAACCACAACTTCTTTGTTTTAGTTTCATTTTATGCACAAAGTCTCAATCTTCTAGGAAGTATTGATTCAATTGGTGAGTTACCTCAGCTCCCCATTCTACTTGGCTATAGGTATAGTCTTCTTTGTTCAATTACTCAGAAAAACTCATCAAAACTCTATCCCAATCATTAATTTTTTCGATGAGGATAAGGGTAATATAGAATCATGAGTTAAAAGAAACTAATTAGAGAATGCATTTTCATTTCTGGTGTTGCTCCACTGGTAATAGGCCTAGACAGTGTCTCGGCTGAGTCACTTTGGGATCACAAGCATTGCTTCTCTGTTGAAATTTGGTACCGAAGGACAGGTGGTTCCCTAAGGATTTGATCTTTGGCCTAGGGAAAAGTGTCCAAAAGAATTTAATTTTTCTCTTAAAGTAACTTTATGATTTTTATAAAGTTAAATCTAATTTAAAAGTGACTTTAAATGATAAAGTTACTAAAGTCTAATTTTAAAGTGACTTTAATAAAGTTAATATAAAATTAGAAAGGAAAAGTGACTTTGGAAATAATGACTAAGTGGGTCTTTATTAAAGTGGGTGAATTAAAAAATAAAAAGTGAGATTTAAATGAGCATTTAATCTCAGCCTAGATCTCAATCTATTTTAGCCATTGGATTTAAGTTACCCAAAGTCACTTAGGATAGATTAAAGAGGAAAAGGAGGTAAGAGGTCATTCATTCTTTCATGAGCAGATTGAGAGAAGGAGAGCAAGAGAGCAAGGGAGATTTCTGGACAAGGAGGAGAAGGAGACAATAGCTTGGCACACATTCCAAGGCACCAGTTGAGTAGATTTGTATAGCTGATTCAGCACACAGTGAAAAGCTGATTTTGGCATGATTTTCTAGAAATCCATACAACTGGTTTGCACAGAAATCGAGGAGTGGTTTGCACAAAAATCGACGAGCAGTTTGCTATTTTTCTACACGCAAATCGAGGTCCATACAGTGCATTTAATGCAGGTCGTACAACAACATTTAATGTTGAAAGTGGGAACGAAAATCGAGGAGGTCGTACAACATTTATTGTTGTCCTGTTTGCTGTAATTTCCAGTTTGCTGTGAGGCACGGGAAAAGAGATAAGTTGCAAATTTGCTTGCTAATTTTTTGCTGAATATTTCTCACTATAAGAAAGGCATTTTCAGAAATAAAGAAGAGCTCTCGAATTAGTTTTCCCCGAGAGTTTTAGGGGGTTTTTCCAGGGCCACATTGACCAAAAATCACTATGTTCAAATGTGTTAAATGACTGTTTGTACCTGCTGATTTTTTATTTCTGCATTTTTCAGCATTCTGTAAAATTTCCAGAATTTGTGTTTTCAGCAAAATTTATTTTTCCAGTTGTTGAATGTATGGATATGGGAAAGGGCATTTAACTATATGGGAGAAATAATGTGAAACTGAAAACCGGGGTGGGAAATGAGAAATTTCTACATGGTATCAGAGCTTGAGTGCTAAAGTGCAGTTTGGGACAGCAAGGAGGAAATTACAGCCTATTGATTTTTCACTCAGAAAATTCTAGCAAGCTGATTTTTCACAAACAACAGTTTTATCTTTACTATAGCAGTACTATTTCTCATTTTTAGGACAACAAGATGTCATTGGGATTAAGGGTGGAGGATAGGCTAGATGGGCATACAAATTATAGCTTTTGGAAGGAGAGAATGTAGAGTATCTTTGAGGAGGCAGAAGTCTGGGATATCATGGTGCATACCACACAGAACTCTGTTGTTGTGCCTACTAATTCTACTCAGTTGGCTGAGTATAATAAAAAGAACAACAAGGGTAAGAGGTTGATTCTAGATGGAATCAAAGACCATTACATTCCTCATGTGAGAGGAAAGGGCAATGCCCATGAGATGTGGACAACATTGTCCAATCTCTACCAGAGTACCAATGCGAACCGGAAAATGGTCCTGAAGGAGAAGCTAAAGGACATTAAGATGGGTAATGATAGTGCAGCTAGATATCTCACAAAGATTACTAATGTGAGAGAAGAGTTGGCAGCAATTGGAGAGGCCATTCCACTCACTGAGTTGGTCGGATTGCAGTGAATGGCCCCCCCCGTTCATGGATGAACTTTGTTGATGGGGTTTGTGCACATGAGACCCTTCCCACATGGGAGAGGTTTTGGGATGATTGCATTCAGACAGAGATTAGGAAAGGTCAGCTTGGGGCGGCCAAGCCAGTTGAGTAGGATGAGGATGTAGCACTATCAGCAGGAGGCAAGAGAGGCAAAGGGAAGAAGCAGGCTTCCACAAGCAATGGTGGCGGCAAAGGCAAAGGTAAAGGTAAACAGGGTAACACACAGAAGGACTATTCCAAGGTGAAGTGTTGG